>JAXQQM020083006.1:0-206158 GCA_034641835.2 Pinus albicaulis | reverse complement strand
CCTATCTCTTACTTTTTGGTCGTTTTTGGATTTTTTATGAAATTCTGAAAAAACAAGTATGGAGACAAATATTCAAGACAACAATGTCTTTCTAATGATTTTCCAAACTTCAAAAGAATTTTAAAACACACAATGACAAAATTAATTCTTCAAAGAAAATGAAATTGCATCACTACTCTAGTCAAACAAACAATGAACTACTGATCATGAAACTCATTATTCTTGTTGTTGTTCAAACACAAAAGAAACTATGCTTAAATAAATCCAAAAGTTGCAACAAAGTAAATCTAAATCAAATTACATCAACTTATCTTCTGATCCCTCATCATTAGTCCAGCTATGATTTTCGGAGGTAACCATAAACAACATGAGTAACCTGATATCTAACTTGCAGAAAGTAAACTAATATCAAACTACACATTCATAATTCAATCCCTCACCATCAGTCCAGTTGTGGCTTTCGGAGGTAACTGAAGATGTCATGAGAAATTTAATATATCTAACTTGCAGAAAGTAAAATAATATCAAACTACACATTCATAATTCAATCCCTCACCATCAGTCCAGTTGTGGCTTTCGGAGGTAACTGAAGATGTCATGAGCAATTTAATATTTCTAAATCTAACTACTGAAGCAAATGAGCAAGACTGAAATAAACAAAGCAGTACTGAAATTAAACAGAAACTAAGAAAAGTAAATTAGCAGCAGAACAATATTAATTCCATGTCATTAGTTAAAAAGTTATGCAAATGCCCGGGCTGCCTATTTATAACCTGAAACAAGAACACTGATCAGTTAACAATAACATAAAACATGAAAGACAGAAGTAAAATGTAAAGCATGAAAGATTATAAACAGAGATGAAGCATAAATACCATGAAAGATGTAATGTATAAACACATGAATGACTTATGGCACAATGAGCTTAAAGAAATAAAACAAGAACTATACAATAATGCACAAAACCTCAGCGTGTGCAGGGGCTCTCTGCACCAGCCTTGGCAACAGCCTTCAAGTACGATTTACGCTTGGAAACATAGTCTTCTTATATATTAAAATGCAGTCATAACAGAGAGGTGATATTACGGCACAGTGGCAACGTAATTACATTACAGAGCTATCTGGAGGCTAATCTAATATGCGTATGCAAACGCGTTATTTATAACAAAGGTAATATAACTAATTCCCTAAAGTTTGTGCTGATAGAGAACACGTAAACCATTACGTCCAGAGATCTAGGATCATGGCCGCGTTGAGGAGTAAATCTATGAAGAGTGGATGTTGGATTCGGCTATGGAGCCGTGTACAGGTGTTGATGTGTCTCCCGCAATTCAGAAACGGCCATATAAATCTTCACGTGATGAGAAACAGAGTCCTGTCACCGTGGGACTCTACGGTTGACTTCCACTTGGCCACCTTTGACCGCAGCCTCCTTAGGTGAATTTTCTCGAGCCAATAGGACACAATCCATGTCCACATCATTTCTGACTTGCCCATGTGGCCTGCTTTTCCCGAAGACACTCCGAATATTACATTTCACAAATGGTTTGTACGTAGGGAAGGTGAGGCCATAAAGTGGCAAGATTCCGCAGCTAAATGAGAAAAAATCTAAATCAAACAACAGACACAAAATATAGTTAAAAACCATTTTAGATGCTCTTTTGCAATTAATATACAATGATATTGACAACTGGAAAGGTTCAGGTGAATGAAAAAGGTCTAGGAGGATGTATAAGATCAATGCAGATTTGAGACTCAACATACCCCCACTGTGAAGGTGTTGCATGTCCTCATGCAACCAAAATTTTGATAATCCTTCTTCAGTTCATATGCCTTGACACTTCAGCCAGTACATCCAATCCTCTCCTCTTCTTCCTTGGTGTTGCTAACATCCTGGGCTTCTTCATTAAACATCTAAATTTGATATTAACCAGTGCTCTGCTTAACTTCTGGCATTTCCTTTTCAATTTCTTGTTCTTCTTCTGCCATATTCCCAGATGTAGCATGGTATTATCATGAATGATTTTGTCCAATTTTCTTTGTTCCTTCAATGTCTCATTTTCATTTTTAATGTGTTTATTTAAAATCTCTAGCTCAAAGACTTCCTGTTTCAGTGATTGGACTAGATCATTTTGTGATATGTGAGGCTGAATGGACGAAGTACTGGGACCTGTAGCTGCTTTTTCTAAATATTCTATATAATCATATACTTCTTGCTGCTTGGGGTCTATATCAGGTGTCATTTTTATTGGGCTGTCCCCAAAATTCCGTGAAGGAGAGTTGTCTTCAAAATCTGGCTGAGAAGGGCTCACATCAACATCTTGCTGAGAATGGGATGGACTATGTTCAATGTCTGACTAAGAATGAAATGAACCAGGTTCACTAACTGACTGAGACTGAGATGGACTATGGTCATCCGGGGATTTTTCAGATGTTTCTTCTCCCAAATCGATAAAATGAGGACCCTTCATTTGCGCTTTCCTCAATTTCCCCTTAAGTCTGGAACTTCTTCTCACACGCTGTGGACCACTGTCTTTTTGCTTTTGTTTTCCTTTCTCTTTCTTCTTGGCTATAGATAACTGTTCTTGAAGATGAACCAATCTTTCAGATAACACTTGATGATATTCTTCTTCGGAAGAAGGGGTTTGATGTATAGCTTCAATACTTTTTCTCTCTTTTGATGTTATTGGCTTTTTACCCTTGGTTTCTTTCTTCTTCCTTTTTGACAACCTCTCTTCCCTACTAGTTCTTTCAATTGTAGTAGTAGGAGTACTTTGAGTTTCATCATTTGTTCTTTTTCTCCTACTCCTTCTTGATGTGTTACCTTCAGGAATTTCCTGAGGTTCCTCAAAGAAATTTCTAATCAAAAATTGTTCCCATGTGTCTTTCTTCTCCTTTAACTCTTTTTCAATCAAAATTTTTACAAGACCATGGTGATATAGATGTGGTTCTACATCCCCTAAATGTTTCTGAACAGTCACAGACATCTTCTTCAAACTATTTAATATAAAATATGGGAGATTGAGAGTTTGATTATCTAGAAAATTCATCAGCAATCTAGTATGGTACATATACATGGACCCAAAACGGCCTTCACAGGTGATGAATTTTTGAACAACTAGCAGCAAAGTAGCCCATTCCTCTTTCAAAGCATGAACAGGAATTCCTCTTTTAAAAATGGTTATGTCCATACCTTGGTTTCGTAAGATTATTCTCCAAGCTTCATCACTAATGCTTTTGTTCTTAAACCATCGTTCACCCTCTTGAGGAAGTTCTGTGGCAGTTGCTATAGATGCCTCATTCACCGTGAACTTAAGGTCTCCAATCTCTGCCTCCAGGCCATTGAACGACCTTGCAAATGCTTTTGTCACTTCTTTATGGTAGCCTCTGAACTTTTGGATAAACCGCAGCCACTTTGCTTTCTTCAATATATCCCTGACTTGTGGATATCCTTCCATGAATTTAGGTCCTTCTGGTTCTGCTCTTAGCAATTTACCCATCCTTCTTTCTGCTCTTCAAAAACTTGCCTGCGTGAGGAGGGTTCAATGGAAGTAGAACGGCTGAATGCACGGAAATGAGCACAATGGCTGTAGGTAGATATCAGAGAGTGGGTATACAGACTGTAGCGTAACAGAGAATGAAATGGAGTGAAGCGGAACAGAGAAGGGTTACATGAGCATGACAGAAATGCGGCTGTGAGATTAGTAGAACAATAGGAAGAGTATAACACATCCGGCAGTGTTTGAAATTTGGTGGCTGCAAAATAAATGTAAGCACGTTTAAACAACGGCTATGGATTTTATGCGGCTGAAAGAAGTCGTAGTCAAATCAACTACGTCTCATTGTCACAGGTGGAATATCAGAGTATGAGTGAAGATCGGAGGTTTAATTATGGGACCGTTTGAGAATGAATGCGAGAAGATCATATGGAGATCGTGAAAGGGTTACGGAGTTTGTCAATATAATCATTGCACATAATGGATGGAGCTTATGGTTTAGAACTATATAAAAATGTGTTTTCAATGTTATTTGAAATGAATTTTTACTCATACCTTGGAATCTTTGCCTTTTCCTTGGTCTTCAACTAGTTGCTCTTCATTGGTATCTTGAATGCCCCATGTCTTCATAATTGATCCTCTCACCTGCATTTAATTTCATGATTATGGAAATAACATCTGGTTGTACATTCTTTTGAAAACAGAGTGGTAGCTGCGGAATCTGCTTCTGGCTGCGGAAACTGGAGTCAGCTGCGGAAACAGATGTCAGCTGCGGAAACTGACACAACTATTATTTGGGTGAATGAACATGAACGGATGACAAATGACTAGATGGAAATGGTCATGAAAAAGAATTTTATTGGTGAAAATGGAATGAAATAGATAAAATGAAGTGGAATGGAGTGAAATGAAGTGGAATGGGTGGTCACAAAACTTGTGAAATGAAAGAGAGATTTTTTTTTTGGAAAATATAGAGTGTCAGGTGTTCCTGATTTTCACCCTATATTTTCTGTATAAGACTGCCAATCAGTGATTGGTTTTCAGGCTTATACAATTTTTTTTTTTTTTTTTTCAATTGAAAGAACAAAAGCTAGGCTGGTGGAGAAGAAGAATTCTTCTGTACCAGCCTGATTGCAGAATTTTCTTGAAACATTTTGACAAAATCCTCTTTTGAGAGTGGCTTATGATAAACTTTCAATTTGTGGCCATTCACAATAAGAGGAGTTTGAAACTCATCAATGGTCTTGATTCTTACCGCTCCATTGCTAAAGATCTTGTCAATCTCATATGGCCCAAGCCAATGAGTCTGAAATTTTCCTTCAAAATCTTTAAACTTGGAATCAAATAACAATGCCCAATCTCCTTCTTGAAACTTCTTCTCTTTGATGTACTTGTCATGCCATTTAGCTCTTTGATATTGAACTAGATCAGTTCTTAGAATTGCCTCTTGTCTAATCTCATCTAGCTCATTTAATTGCTCCATTCTATGCTTTTGGGCTTCTGATAAGTCCATCCCCAACTGAACTGCTATCTTGAAGGTCTTGACTTGGAACTCAATGGGGAGCAAGACTTCTTTCCCATAAACAAGTTCATAGGGAGAATGTCCGGTTGTATTTCTCCATGTAGTTCTGTAGGCCCACAAGGCTTCAGGAAGCCTTTCTGCCCAATCTCTTCTATGTAGATGAACAGTTTTGGTGATGATACTTTCAATAACTTTGTTTGTAGACTCCACTTGACCATTTTCTTGCGGATGGTAAGGAGTAGATCTTCTGTGCTTGATTTTGTATTCTTCCATCAACTTCTCCACCAAGTTGGATGTGAATTGGCTTCCTTGATCTGTCACAATTTCTCTTGGAACACCAAAGAGAGTAAAAATATCCTCATAAAGAAAATGAACAACTGAATTTTCAGTAGCAGATACTAATGCTTTGGCTTCTACCCATTTAGTAACATAATCAGTACAAACCAATATATACTTTTTTTTCTTAGATGGTGGATTAATAGGTCCAATGAAATCTAAAGCCCATTTTTCAAAGGGTTCAATGAGTACCTGTGTTTGCAATGGCATTTCATTTGAAAGGGCAGGTTTCCCTACTCTTTGGCAGCTGTCACACCTTTTGACATATTGTTTTGCATCTTTGAAGAGGGAAGGCCAATAATATCCTAAAGAGAGGATTTTATAGGCCGTCCTTTTGTCTGCAAAGTGTCCGCTGCATGGTTCATCATGACATGCCTTAAGAATATCAGGCATTTCATCTTCCCTGACACATCTTCTGATCACAAGATCTGGCCCTGTTTTAAACAATTCGTTAGAAATCCATGAATATTTTGAATTCTCCTGAATAATTTTTCGTTTTTCATTTTGAAATAAATGTGAAGGCAGTTTCCCTGTAACCAAATAGTTAGCAATATCTGCATACCAAGGAGTCTTAATAGTTACTGCAAACAAGTATTCATCAGGAAACTTATCCTCTACAGGAGAATCTTCTTTAAAATTCTGAATCCTAGACAAGAAATCAGCTACTGTATTTTGTTTTCCTGGTCTATCCAACACAATAATATTGAATTCTTGCAAAAGTAAGAGCCATCTTGTCACTCTGCCATTAGTAACAGGTTTGTTCATTAAATATCTAATTGCAGAATGGTCAGTATGAATAAAAGTTTCATAGCATGTTATGTAATGTCTAAACTTATTAATTGCATGAACAACAGCTAAAAACTCTTTTTCAGTCACAGTATAGTTCAACTCTGTGGGAGTCAAATTTTTACTGGTATAATAAATGGCATAATGAACTAAATATTTTTGACCCAACACAGCTCCTAGAGCTGTATCTGAAGCATCCGTAGAAATATGGAAAGGGAGTTTCCAATTTGGTCCTCTCAAGATAGGTGCTTCAGATAGTCTTGTTTTCAAAGTTTCAAAGGCTGATTGACAATCAGGATCCCATTTAAATTCATAGTCTTTTGTAAGCAATTTGAAGAGTGGAGATGCAATTTTAGTGAAGTTTTCTATAAATCTTCTATAGTAACCAGTAAATCCTAGAAAACTTCTAACATCTCTTTGACAATTTGGAATAGGTAACTTGGAGATGACTTCAACTTTTGATCTATCAACCTTAATCCCATCTCCCGAAATATGATGCCCCAAAAAAATCCCTTCAGTAAACATCATAAAGCATTTTTCATGGCTTAATGAAAGGTTTGTTTCTTTACATCTTATAAGAACTTTTTCCAAATTTTCTAATGCCTCTTCAAATAAATTACCATAAACTGTAAAATCATCCATATAAACCTCTACACAATCATGGATTAGATTAGAAAAAATTCCTAGTACTGCTCTTTGGAATGTTGCGGGTGCATTACATAACCCAAAAGGAAGCACTCGGTAGGCAAAAGTTCCCCATGGACAAGTAAATGTGGTCTTATCTTGATCTTCAGGTGCTACCTGAATTTGATTATAGCCACTAAAACCATCCAAAAATGAAAAGTATTTTTTACCTGCTAATGTGTCTAATACCTGATCGATAAAAGGCAAAGGAAAGTGATCCTTCAAAGTTGCTTTGTTCAATTCCCTGTAATCAATGCACACCCTCCATTTACCATTATTTTTAGGTACTATAACCAGAGGAGAAATCCATCGGCTATCTGAAATTGGATAAATGAAGTTTACATTGAGTAGTTTTTGGAGCTCTTCTTTCACTATCTCCCTAAGATTTGGATTCATCCTTCTTTGAGGTTGTATGATTGGTCTACCGTTTTCCTCAATATAGATATGATGGATGCAAGTATTAGGATCAATACCTTTCATGTCAGTATACTCCCATGCAAATGCAGTAGAATGTTTTTGCAAGATTTTGATTAGTTCTTTTTGTTGTGACTTTTCCAAATGTTTGTTGATATTCAATGTTTTTCCTAGAAAAATCTCAATGGTAGAACTACCAAACTCTTCCATAGAGTAAAGAGACATTTGTCTTGATGATAAATATTCTATGTCAGATTCCAACTAAAATTGTGTGGGGTCATATTCTGAAGATGTCTCAAAATTTTCTAATGTGTTTAGAATTTGACTATCCTCACTAATTTCAGAAATGGTAAAGACAGGTTGTATAGTGTCCTCATCATCAACCCATTCATTGTCTCCTACTTCTGTGATTGCTCTTGCTGGAGAATAAAAATTGAATTTCTTTGTCGAATTACCATTAGAAATGTACATGTCCCCAGATCTACAACTAATAAAAGCATCAGCTGTGGCTAGCCAAGGTCTTCCTAAAATAAGTGGGTGCCCTCCTAGATTACTCTTGGGAGTCAAAATCATAAAATCTACTGGATATTCCCAAGAATCTAAGGAGACTGAAATATCTTCTAATACACCATCTGGTTTAATAATTGATCGATATGCAAGTTGCAGTAAAGTAGGTGTAAAAAGAAGGTTAGGAAGTTTTAGCTGGTCCATAGTTTGTCTACTCATAATGTTGATAGCAGCCCCTAAGTCAATCAATGTGTTTGGAATTTCTATCCCATTTATATGTGTCTTGACAATTGGACTTCCCGGATCTACATACTTCTGCATGGTAATTTTTCCCATCATAATATCTGCAATCTTTCCTACCAGGTGGATTCTTCTTGTGTCTTTTAGTTTCCTTCCCGGTCTTTTGAAACTCAACTCCTTTATTGTTTTTTCTAGAATAGGAATCTCTCGAATGGCTTGTAGCAAGGGAATCTTGATACAAACATTCTTCAATTCATCTAGAAAATCATAGTTAGGCAACAAGATTTGTTTTTCCACCCCCTTGTCAATTTGTAGTCTTTCAGGAAAAGGAGGTGTAGATGAAGATGTAGGTTGCTCAACTATAGGAGTCGTGGGTGTTAATTTTTCTTTTTCTTTTTGAATATTTTAGTTTTGAAGAGATACTTCTTCATAACCCTTATTGGATTCAAGAGAGTCCTCCTCAGAGGTATCCTGTTCTAGGTCATCTATAGAAGGTTTTTCTAAAACTCTACCAGATCTGAGTTGTACATCATTGAGAGGAACAATCATATAGGTAGGAAATTGTTGTCCTTCTATCATGTAAGTATTCTAAGGATTTTTATTGTTAGGATTTGGCAATGGCTGAGATGGAAGTTGATTTGTCTTTTGTTGGTATGGGAGCATGAGTTGAGGATTTAGATTTTGTTGAGAAGGTTGTTGTTGTGGAAATGGCAATGAAAGTTGTGGATTTGGGTTTGGAAGTTGTGGAGCTTGTTGATTTTGAAAAGATGGAGGATATTGATAAAATTGAGCGAATCTCCCATAAGGATTTTGCATCCCTTGTACCCATGGCTGATATGGATTTTGATGTTGGGGCCAAGGTTGTTGCCAAGGATTCCAATTTGGTGGGGTTTGAAGATTCATAGGGTTTTTAAACCCTTGAGTTTGTTGCCCCTGCCAAGGTCTTCTTGCAACAAAACAGAGAGATTCTACCGAATTTGGGTCTTCTTGAAAGACAGCTTTGAGTCCAGGAATTGAAGGACAATCCTTGGTCTCATGATTCTCTGAGAAAATCATACATGTTTCTACAACTTTTGCATCCAAGGGACATTCCCTTAAAGCATGTTTCTTCCTACATTTTGGACAAAAGATGGCTAAAGCATCTGTTTCTGCTTTCTGCTTGTTTTGGATTTTAAGGGTGTCAAGTTGTTCACTAAGGCTCCCTAAGATATCAGTTTTGAATTCATCAAGCATATTACCAATCTCTTCCCTACTTACTGATCCAGTTGTAGATTTTTTAGCCCTAATAAGAGAAGGATCCCTAGGCCCTTTTCCTGTTTTAGATTTTCCTCTTGAGAGATGGACACATAGTTCTGTTATGTCACGAAGTGGAAGTTGAGAAATGTCTCCTTTCCCCATCATGTTTAAAATATATATCCATTCATCTCTAATGGCTTTCAATATGAGGGCTTTCAAAGTTTCATCATCTAAGTTGCTCATCTTTGCTCTTTTTAAGTTGTATTGAAATCTTTCAAGTAAATCTTCCAAATTTTCATCTTCTTTTGCATCATTTTGAATACCTCATCCTTGTGATTGGTGGGCATACAATAGTCCAAGTATCTATCCAAAAATGTTTGTTTCATATCATTCCAAGTCCTAATAGATTGAGTGGCTAATCCCATGAACTATTTCAAAGCAGCTCCCTTCAATGTTGAAGGAAACAGTTTGAGTTTTTGAGAGTCTTCCATATAGTCATAGGTTCGGCACACGACTTCAAACTCAAACAGAAATGTTTCAGGATCCTCACTTCGCAATCCATAAAAGTTGGGGAGGACAGATGGTGAGATATTTTTCATCATTGTATGAGTTTCCTCATCAACTATAGGGAATCCAAACAAGTTGTCTCCTTCCCTATTTCTTCCATTATTTCCTTCACCATTGTTGTCTCCATTGTTTCCTCCTCCTCTACCTCTACCTCTACCTCCAAATCCATCTATTATTTCCTCCGCCATGATAGTTTCTTTAGATTCCTTAAAGTCCTCTAGTTCTTCTATCAAGGGAGGATGAGAGGGAGTCTCTTCCTTTTCTAAATGAGATTTAGTAGGTGGTATAGGAGAATCCTCTAATTCAGCTGCTCCTTGAATTCCAAAACTCTTAAGGCTAGGGGTAGATGGTGGTGATTCTTGTCTATGCCTTGAAGAAGATGGAGTTGTGAAAATCGAACTCTTGGCTTTAGCTATAAACCTTCCCCTAGAATCTCTTGCTCTATGCATGTCATTTTTTTTTTAAAGTAGGGATAATAATTCTCTTTCTGATCTTCCAGGTCACACTAGGTGCAAGAAGAGAGCATACTTAAGAAATTACTAAACCAATAATTCTCTTTTTTGATCCTCCAGATCACACTAGGTGCAAGAGGAGAGCATACTTCAAGAAATTATCAAGTTTTCCCTTCTTTTATTATTTTGTTTTTTTTGTTTTTAAGAAATTGGCTACCTAGTTACACTTCCTTGGCAATGGCGCCAAAATGTTTGGTCAATTTAGTGTGTCCTAAATTGCTACATTAATTTATCAATCCGGGATTCGTAAGCTGATGAAGTGTGGCGCACTATATGTGCAAGATAACCTATCTCTTACTTTTTGGTCGTTTTTGGATTTTTTATGAAATTCTGAAAAAACAAGTATGGAGACAAATATTCAAGACAACAATGTCTTTCTAATGATTTTCCAAACTTCAAAAGAATTTTAAAACACACAATGACAAAATTAATTCTTCAAAGAAAATGAAATTGCATCACTACTCTAGTCAAACAAACAATGAACTACTGATCATGAAACTCATTATTCTTGTTGTTGTTCAAACACAAAAGAAACTATGCTTAAATAAATCCAAAAGTTGCAACAAAGTAAATCTAAATCAAATTACATCAACTTATCTTCTGATCCCTCATCATTAGTCCAGCTATGATTTTCGGAGGTAACCATAAACAACATGAGTAACCTGATATCTAACTTGCAGAAAGTAAACTAATATCAAACTACACATTCATAATTCAATCCCTCACCATCAGTCCAGTTGTGGCTTTCGGAGGTAACTGAAGATGTCATGAGAAATTTAATATATCTAACTTGCAGAAAGTAAAATAATATCAAACTACACATTCATAATTCAATCCCTCACCATCAGTCCAGTTGTGGCTTTCGGAGGTAACTGAAGATGTCATGAGCAATTTAATATTTCTAAATCTAACTACTGAAGCAAATGAGCAAGACTGAAATAAACAAAGCAGTACTGAAATTAAACAGAAACTAAGAAAAGTAAATTAGCAGCAGAACAATATTAATTCCATGTCATTAGTTAAAAAGTTATGCAAATGCCCGGGCTGCCTATTTATAACCTGAAACAAGAACACTGATCAGTTAACAATAACATAAAACATGAAAGACAGAAGTAAAATGTAAAGCATGAAAGATTATAAACAGAGATGAAGCATAAATACCATGAAAGATGTAATGTATAAACACATGAATGACTTATGGCACAATGAGCTTAAAGAAATAAAACAAGAACTATACAATAATGCACAAAACCTCAGCGTGTGCAGGGGCTCTCTGCACCAGCCTTGGCAACAGCCTTCAAGTACGATTTACGCTTGGAAACATAGTCTTCTTATATATTAAAATGCAGTCATAACAGAGAGGTGATATTACGGCACAGTGGCAACGTAATTACATTACAGAGCTATCTGGAGGCTAATCTAATATGCGTATGCAAACGCGTTATTTATAACAAAGGTAATATAACTAATTCCCTAAAGTTTGTGCTGATAGAGAACACGTAAACCATTACGTCCAGAGATCTAGGATCATGGCCGCGTTGAGGAGTAAATCTATGAAGAGTGGATGTTGGATTCGGCTATGGAGCCGTGTACAGGTGTTGATGTGTCTCCCGCAATTCAGAAACGGCCATATAAATCTTCACGTGATGAGAAACAGAGTCCTGTCACCGTGGGACTCTACGGTTGACTTCCACTTGGCCACCTTTGACCGCAGCCTCCTTAGGTGAATTTTCTCGAGCCAATAGGACACAATCCATGTCCACATCATTTCTGACTTGCCCATGTGGCTCATTTTTCCTAAAGACACCTGTAACATAGACTTTCACAAAATGGTCACAAAGTTAAAAAAGAACAGGGAAAGTGGCAAGATTCCGCGCCTAAATGAGCAAAAATCTAAATCAAACAAGACACAAAATATAGTTAAAAACCACTTTAGATGCTCTTGAAATTAATATACAATGATCTAGGAAGATGTATAAGATCAATGCGTATTTCCGAGATCGAACAACTATATCCTGCTTATGAAGACCATTTTCATTTCAGATTGCAACCCTATGACATAAATTTTGTCACGTTAAATGCTGTGGGGAAAATATTCAAAATGGATCATAATTTTGTAGGAATTTGATTTGGAATTCATCAAATCCAAGTCAAAGAAGTATTTGGTGTTTGTTGATCTTATCTGTGACCTTCCGTCAAGTAGTACTGAGTCTACTATAGAACCAAATATTCTGGACGATTATTTGTTTCTAATTGAGTCATCTGACCCATGGTATGGATATTTAATCATATATCTCTAGACCCAAACTTTTCGGCCCAATACCTCTCGCTCGCAGCAACGACGTATTAGATACCAATCCAAATATCATCTGATTGTTGGCAATACACTTTATCTTCATGGTGTCGATACGATTTTACGTAGGTGCATAGGTGCCTCACACATGAGGAGGCTGAGAAAGTTTTAAATGATTTCCACGGTAGTGCATGTGGTGGAAATTTGTTTGTTTATGCTACCGTGCAGAAGATTCTCCATGCTGGTTACTTTTGGCCTACCATATTTCGTGACTTCATTACCGCGAATAGAAGTTTTCATGCTTGCCAGATATTTGATCATAAAACCTGCTTGCCAAAAGCACCAATGAATCCTGTCATCGTTGTTGGACCATTTCTAAAATGGGGCATTGACTTCATGATATGTAACCCCGCTCAGTGGGGGGGCATGGGTATATTATTGTCATTGTCGACTATTTTACCAAGTGGGCCGAGGTGATGCCTACATTCAACAACACGAGATAGAAAGCTGCATTTTTCTTTTTCAACCATGTGGTTACATGGTTTGGTGTGCCACAAGCCATAGTCACATCTCATGGAAAAAATTTTCACAATCACATGATGGATGAGTTGACTGCCAAGTTAGGATTGTCGCATGATAGTTATACCCCTTATTATCCACAATCTAATGGAAAACTTGAATCTATTAACAAGATTCTTAAATGTATGCTTCAACGCATGATTGGGGTTCATAAACAAAACCGACATTTGATCCTGTACCCAGCTTTGTGGCCATATCAAACCTTGGAGAGAAATGCAACCATATTTACTACCTTTCAGCTAGTTTATAGTTTGGAAGCTATGTTACCGATACAATGTGAAATACCATCATTGAAACTCATGATTGACCTACTACCTGGCACTTCTGACGAAGAGGCACATATTTTAGATATCATCCATCTATATTGTTAGAAAATTATATATTACAGAGCAATGCAACACATAAAATATGTGGAAAATACAAGCACACAAAAACACATAAAACCAAAGAGACATAGATATACCAGAGAGACATAGATATACGTGTTTCACCCAATTTGAGCTACGTCCACCATGAACAGCCAATCTTTCCTTTCTATTATCCAGCAAAATGAAGAGACACAACCTACAACAGATCTGCTGTAATGTCCTCTGTTCTCCCTCACAGTCTCCCTATTTGTATCTCGCTATGAGAATACACATACAATACACAACCACAATACAATGCCCTCATAAAAGCAAGGGGTTGCCTTCTAGGGTAAAAAACCCTAAACTAACATAACTTCTATCGTTAGATCATCCGCTTAATGAACGACCTAGATTTACTAGAAATTACTATACTTTTACAAGGCAATTTTACATATGTTTTTAGCTTCGAGGGTGCTACCCTCGAAACCCCGCCCCCCCTGGACCCCCCAGGCAGTGTTTAATTACGGGCGGCATTTCCACCCCATTAAGGTACAAGATCCTTCCGCTGCGATAATAAATAAAAAGATAATCGTGCTCCACACCCAACTATCTCCCACTTGGAGACCGATGATAGCAACTCCAATGCTACTTCATTTGCCGGAAAATGACTCCTCTTTGGACCTCGTTGTTTCTCATCTTCATCGTCATCCTTGAAGACCAATTGAAACTGAGCATGTTCTCAGTTTCTCCCTGGTTACAACTTTTGTTAGCATATCTGCAGGATTCTGGCTAGTGTGTATCTTTTCCAGCTTCAACTCTCCATCTTCCAATAATGACCGTATGAAATGGTACTTGAGATGTATGTGTTTAGTCCTGGAATGAAATGCTGATTTCTTTGCAAGATGAATAGCACTTTGGCTATCACTGTATAGTGTGCCCATATCATGCTTCTTACCCAATTCATCCATAAACCTTTGTAACCAAATCATTTCTTTACTAGCCTCCGTAGCAGCAACATACTCTGCTTCTGTTGTTGAAAGTGCAACAACACTTTGGATTTTTGAAACCCAAATGACAGTTGTTCCACCTACAGTAAATACATATCCTGTAGTGCTCCTCCCGTTATCTCTGTCACCTGCCATATCTGCATCAACATATCCCTGTAGAGAAATGTTTGAACCACCAAAGCATAATGATTGATTTGTGGTACCTCTCAAATATCTGAGAATCCATTTTACTGCCATCCAATGTTCTTTTCCTGGATTATTCATGTACCTGCTTACAACTCCCACTGCATGTGCAATATCAGGCCTTGTGCAAACCATTGCATACATTAAGCTTCCAACTGATGATGCATATGGAACTTTAGACATATAATCCATGTCTTCTTGGGTCTTTGGGCACATCTCCTTACTAAGTTTGAAATGGCTAGCAAAAGGTGTACTAACTGGTTTTGCATTCTGCATATTAAATCTTTTCAAAACCTTTTCTATGTACTCATTCTGAGACAGTGTTAATTTGCGATTTTTCCTGTCTCTAGTTATCCTCATACCAAGGATTTGTTTTGCAGCTCCCAAATCCTTCATTGCAAATGAATTTTCCAATTTTCTTTTGAGCACATTTATTTCCTGCATGTTAGACCCTGCAACAAGCATGTCATCTACATACAATAAAAATATAATATAGCTGCCATCATTTTTATTTTTCAGATAAACATAATGATTAGAATGCCATCTAGTATAACCTTGTCCAGACATAAACCTGTCAAATTCTAGATACCACTTCCTTGGAGCCTATTTTAAACCATACAAGCTCTTCTTTAACCTGAACACTAATTTTTTTTTCCCTTTGACCACATATCCTTCTAGTTGCTCCATATAGATCTCTTCCTCCAAATTTCCATGGAGAAATTTTTTCTTTACATCTAACTGTTCAAGATGTATATCTTCTGCTGCTACAAGACTTAAAATAGTTCTGATTGAAGTCATATTAACAACAGGAGAAAATATTTCATCAAAATCAATACCTTTCTTTTGTGCAAACCCCTTCTGACACCACTTTCAGGTGTTTGAGGTGTCTGTTGTTGTTGTGGTGGTTGTTGTTGTTGTGGCTGTTGATTATTATTATTTTCAGGCGCCTTCACCTTTTCTGTGATCTCATCAAGAACTGTGTATTCTTTGTTTTCTTTTTCATGTTTCTTTTACTGCAATTGATTCTTATACAAGACCTTTTCATTGAATATTACATCTCTGCTCCTAATGATTTTGTGATTTTCATAATCATATAAGAGATAACCAAAATCATTAACACCATATCCAATAAAGGTACATTTTTTTATTTTTCCTCAAGCTTTGTTCTATTTTCTTTATTAATATGGACAAATGCCTCACAACCAAAAGGCTTTAAAAAAGAGTAGTTTACCTTTTTACCTGTCCATGCTTCGTCTGGAATACCACCATCTAAGGAACTTGGAGGCCCTATTTTTATTAGATAAACAACAGTATCTACATCATCCGCCCAAAATTGTAAAGACAATCCTGCATGCAATCTCATGCACCTTGCATGCTCCATGATTGTTCTGTTCATCCTTTCTGACACACCATTTTCTTGTGGTATTCCTGGAACTATCTTCTCTCTGTGAATTCCATGCTCTGAACAGTACCTATCAAACTCTTTTCTACAATATTCACTTCCATTGTCTGATTTGAGACACTTAAAATTTTTTCCTATCTCCATCTCAACCAAAGCTTTCCATTTATTGAAAGTATCAAATACATCAGATTTATTCTGAATACAATAAATCCAATTTTTTCTAGTTGCATCATCAATAAAAGCAAAATAATAACAAGAGCCACCAAGAGATGATACCTGAGCAGGTCCCCATACATCTGTATGCACAAGCTCTAATTTTTTCGCTCTTATTTTCTTTCCTAACTCTGAGAAATATTACTCTCTTCTGTTTTCCATAAATGAAATTCTCACAGAAATCCAAATCAATATTCTTCAAACCCAACAACAAATTCCTTGAGTAAATAATCTTCATTCCCTTCTCAATCATGTATCTGAGCCTATGATGCCATAATGTTACAACTACTCCTTTGGAAGTTAAAGCATTAACATAGTTAGAAATACTATTGCATAAATACAATGTACCAACCTTTTTGCCTTTTTCTATTACCAGGGCTCCTTTGGTGACCTTCTAAGTTTTATCTGTGAAAGTTGTCACACAACCTTCACCGCCTAACTGCCCTGTTGAAATCATATTTTTCTTCAAATCTAGAACATGCATTACCTCCTTTAATAGCCATTGGTTTCTATTCTGTTGTTTTACAAGAACTTTACCCATTCCAACAATTTTACAGGGTTTATCATCACCAAAACAAACTTGTCCAAAATCTCCTCGAACATAGTCATGAAAATATTTCTTATCAGGTGTGGCATTGAATGAGGCCCCTTAATCTACCACCCAGGAATCAATAACATTTTCGAAAGAAAGAATCAAAGAATATTGTAACACACCACCTATCACATTTGCTTCATGATTTTTTTCTTGTTGTTTGTCTCCTTCTTGTCCCTTCCAAGATCTAGAGTCTTTCTTTAGGTGTCCTTTCTTTCCACATTTCCAGCACACTGTCCCCGATCTAGACTTGGATCTACCTTTCCTTTATTTACTACGATATCCCGAGCTCTTTCCTCTTTCCATTCTTCTTACCCTAGACTCTACACTCAAAGCACTACCCGATGTCTCACTAGAGCTTTTCCGTCGCATTTCCTCGCTAAGGATAGCACCAACAACATCATCAAACTTTAAAGTACTAGATCTAGAGACAAAGTTACTAATGGCCATAACTAAACCATTCCAGCTTTCTGGCAATGAGCACAAAAAAAAGAGCCCTAACTTCATCATCAAATTTTACCCCTACAGAACTTAACTGGCTGGTAATTGTATTAAAATCATTTAAATGGTCTGCAACAAATCCACCTTTCGACATCTTCATATTAAATAAATGTTTCATAAGAAATACCTTATTTGAGGCCGAGGGTTTTTCATATAGTTTCACCAATGCCTTAATCAAACCCTCTGTTGTTGTTTCCTTCGAAATATTGAAGGCTACAAATGTCGTGAGGCACAACCGTACTATTTCGAATGCCTTTCTATAGAGAATCTCCCATTCTGCATTTGTCATAGCCATCAGCTTCTTTGTTTTTTCACTCAATGGTAGGTACAGATATTTTTGATATAGATAATATTCCATCTGCATCTTCCACAACGGGAATTTTTGGCCATTAAATTTCTTGACCCCAAATTTACCATCTTTCGCCATTGCACCCACTCGAACCAGGAACCCTTCTTTCCTGTGAGTTTAATAGCCAAATAGACCTTCGGCTCTGATAGCAGTTGTTAGAAAATTATATATTACAGAGCATTGAAACACATAAAATATGTAGAAAATACAAGCACACAAAAACACATAGAACCAAAGAGACTCAAATATACGTGGTTCACCCAGTTTGGGCTATGTCCACCCCGAACAGCCAGTCCTTCCTTTCTATTATCCAGAAAAATGAAGAGACACAACCTACAACATATCCGCTGTAATATCATTTTTCTCCCTCACAGTCTCCCTATCTGTTTCTCGCTCTGAGAATACACATACAATACACAGCCACAATACAATGCCCTCATACAAGCGAGGGGTTTCCTTCTAGGGAAAAAAACCCTAAACTAAACATAAATTTTACCGTCAGATCATCCGCCTAATGAACGACCCAGATTGACTAGAAATTACTATACTTTTACAAGGAAATTTTATATCTATTTTCAGCTTCGGGGGCACTGCCTCCGAAACCCCTCACCAATGGGGGGGGCTGCATAAAGTTGTAGCCGCCCCCCCTAGACCCCCCCAGGAAACGTTTAATTACGGGCGGCGTTGCCACCCCATTAAGGTACAGGGGTCCAACGTTGTGATACAACATAAACAAGATAATTAGGCTCCACACCCAACATAGATGAAACACATCGTGAAGCTGCATTGGCCAAAGAACCACATAAGAGACAAATTAAGGTGCAATATGACTACAATTTCAAGCCGCACACCTTCTCAGAGGGAGACCTGGTCTTGCTTTATGATCAGGAAGCTGATAAGATAGGAATAGGGAAATTTGAACCATTATGGCATAGCCCCTACATTGTCAAGTTCATTTTGGCTAAGGGTGCCTACGAGTTAGTAGATTATGATGGGAGTCCATTGTCGCAGCCTCAAAATTGGCTATATATTAAATGTTACTATGCCTGATTTTATGTAGTAAACATTGTATTATATGCTTTGATTGCGTGTATGTAGTTGTGTGTCTTTTAGAGTTTTTCATGTGGTTAGTAATCCACTTTGAATTTTTTTGCAGATGTCAGAGTCTTCAGAACCATTTGTTGGATATGCTGATGGCGCTATTTGTAGTACTTAGAATCTATCCTCTGCAGCATCGACCATCTTCACTCCAAGTGGTAAGTTAGTGATTTTCCAAGGGATTTGTATTGGTCGATCGACCAACAATATCGTTAAGTATAGTAGGTTGATAGAACTCCTCTCTGATGCCATTTCACTTGGGATTCAATGCATAATCATCAAGAAGGAATCACATTTGTCATACGACAACTTACTAGTATTTTTACTATCTGAAATCCAACAATTAATCACATGTTCCTTGGAGTTTGTCTTTTGGAAAGACAATTTGATTACATCCAATATCAACACTTTTCCAGAGACCTTAACACTTTAAATTATTCTTTGGTGAATTATGTGTTAAATAGACATTTTAAACATATGTAAATATAGATTTTCAATTCACATCATACAATTGAAAAGGATTGCACATAATCATAGAAAAACATTGAAAGTAAAATATATTTATACTGATTTTTTTACAAAAATTATGTCCAAGACACGTTGCTCATCTGACCTCAAAATGTATACATACATAGCATAATCTAATTAGACCTAGTGATGCTCATGATAGCAGGTCACTGCTTGGGATATCATGTGCAATAGCCTCATCCAACAGCTTGGTACACCAATGGTATGGCGCTGCAGCCTCATAGGCAACTCCTTGATCTAGACATCCGGTATCCCAAGAGTCAATCCCTCCACATGCTGCTGCAACTCAGCAAGAGTCTCGACTAAATCCAAATCCTGAAGGAATTCTCTCCCCACAGTTCTCTCCACTAGTTCTCTCGCTTGCTATGCACAAATCACTGGTCAAACATTACCTACATGTGCATACACAAAAAATATTTATTTTAGTGTTGGAAACATAAAAAAACACAAAAATATGTAAAAAAACCCAAAAATCAAAAACATGGTCAAGCATTTTAGTTATAGCACCCCATTGATTGTCGAATGGTAAAATCAAATTTGGATCTCGGTGGAAATCCATCCCTGCATATGGATGCTCCTATATGAAGATATTTTGTCTTTGCAGCCAACTGAGGAATGCAACAAAAAACGAGATCGATGACTGGTGAGCATGTCTAGTCATCAGCTCGACCCACCGCTGCATCTATGGATCTATAGGACCAGCTAATCCTAGTGTCACATGTTGTGGTTGCATCAATGGAACTCGCTCCAATATGAAAGTGATCAAGATCAACCCATAGCTAAAATTTTTGGTCTTTCCACATTTTACTTTGCTAAACTATTCTTTCATCTGAAGGAGTACTGCTTCAGCCCAGTTGAAAATGGTTGTCTTGACACTAAATTGCATACTCCATGTATGATTTATTAATGACATGAAGTGTCACGCTTCCATATAACTTTGCGATAGTAAATAGGAGCGTTCACAAAGGCCTATCATGTACATCTTTGATATTCATCTTTCCATCTTTGCTAGGCTTAGTTCCTGGTCGACAAAACTGTCGAATGTAGTCCTTCATTTTTTCACCTCCACCGATGGAGCCCGCAAGGGAAATGGGGGCACCATGTATCGAAAAACCTATCAGAAATTAAATTTCATCGACCAATATTGGGAGCACTTTGTCCCCAATGTGAAATTCCTGTAGTGTCGGGTCCCATGGATGAATCAATAATTGCAATAGTTCCATGTGTTGCCACATCCCTAACAATATAAACTACTTGAGCAACTCACAGTCTCTGAGGGCTCTCATAGTGCCAGGATCATTTAGGGAAACCATATCATATTCTTCATGTTCTCTTTCTTGCCATGTAATCAACATTTTAATCCAATCAAAGTCTGAAATCACACCATAGGCTTAGTTAGGATCCATTCCATGCAAACAAATGGAGAAATTTTGGGAAAAAAACAAGATGCAAGTTTCTGAAATGTATCCAAAACACTCCTGAGTGGAAGACAGAGCATTGCAGAGGAACTGGCCTTCTTTCCAGCCTCTCTACAACACACTTTTCGACATCCAAGGGTGCATTGGTCTGAGGGCATTATATATTTACCCTAGGATCCCAAAAACCTTAAGAAAATTGGATGAAAATGAACAAGAATGCAACCAATACAAAGAGGAAGGTAAGATCTCCTACCTAGTCTGAATGACATGAGAAATGGTCCATAGAATCTATCGCAATCAGCTGCTGAAGTTCGAGGTTAAAACTATCTTAGATCACTTAAATCTGAATGGTAAATGTGAAATCGTAAAAATGACTTGGTAATTTCTTATTTTAATAGTTTTTTTGGTTAGTTAATGCATATTTAATGAATTGACTATGGTTTTTACCCATTTTTACTATTTAAATAGGTATTGTTAATCCATTTGATGGTTCTTTGAGCAGGTTTACAGTTGATTACAGTGAGTTCATCGTGCATGATCACGAAATGAAATTTTGACCACAAAAATTTCTTTTATCTCTTTTTCTAGATTTGTTAAACACGAAAAAGGTAAGCCCCCCCCCCCCCCCCAAATTTCTCTTTCATCTCTTTTCAAACTCCCAAAATATGACAATATTGTCGAGCTCTTATCCTTTTGAGCTTGTAAAAGGAATTGAAATGGCATGTACTCAGTATAAGTTTAACCCTTTTTGGATTGAGATAGATTATGTTTACGAAAAATGAAAACCCTACTCGAACATGGCTAGGAGGTTCCCTCACGTATTATGCTATGCTTTTTCAGATCCAAGGGACTATTATATGAAAAAGAACTTGTGGAGTTTTCTTTTTATCCCTTTTTCAAACTCTCTAGACATGAAAAAGGACCGAGTTTTCACTGTCGTTAAAATCATTTTTGGTGTCTAGGTAAGAATGATTTATCCACCCTAATCCAACATTAAATTTATCAATCCAGGAGTGTATCCTTTCAAGGCAATGTGCAAGGTATGTGCAAGAACAAAAACATAATCCTTCTTAACCAAGGGTTTATAATTAATATTAAAAACATTACCGTGAGATGAAATCAAATACTGAACTTCAAAAGAAATCTTAACAGTAAGAATAATAACAGCAACCATAACAAAGAAAAAATTCACACACTTACAGGCGCAGCACCTGATCAGAATAGTGGGCCCAGCTCTCTGATTAGGGCTGCGTTAGTCACGAAGACGCTTAGAACAACAAAACGAGTAGTAATTTATTAATCTATAAGATGTGATTACAATATCCCTTTGGGAACCCCCATTTACAAGAACAATATCAATTTTATACACAACGCGCGAGAATAAAAGATCTCCCTGGAATGTGGTAATCGCGCATTCAGAAATGCACATTAGTTGGAACAACACAAACATCATATGTCCAACATAGAATAAGGGGCCAAGAATAGGCCCAGGGAATCGTGACTCCAGCTGTGCGATCCCCCTATAGCTGACCGTTACCAAATCTATTTCAAACCGCTGGAGCGAGGGTTCCTATTCTCCAAACTGCTGTCAAGCACATATCTTAGTGCCAAAAATAGGTAAGACTCCATGAATTTACTTCATTAATTAAAATATTCCAATTGGACGAGTTAGGGGTATTTACCTCATAATTTTAGCATAGCAAATGTAGGTAATTAAACACAAAAGGATAAAAAAGGATGATAAAAATGGTCAGAAAGGTAGCTAGATTTGGTGCCCAACATCTCCCCCCAACTAGCCTTTTGCATGTCCTCATGCAGTCCGCTGCCTCTGTAGGTCTGGGTTCTGCAAACTGTGAGCTTCCTGAAGCTCGGCAAGATCATACTCTAAATCCATCTCTGTCCCCGAAACTTTAAATCCATCTGAAAGGCGAACTTCCTTCCGCCAATTTGTTGGAACATTGTATGCTGGGGTGTAAACTTCTGTAGGAAAGTAAATAAGAAGATACTGAAACCGAAGCCCCATCCACCAGATCCCACATGTTTGAACACATGCCACATATCTGGGTACTCTGGTGAGTACTCGTGAAAATTTGGGTGCCCTAAAAGGCTCTCTGTTCCGAAATGCTGTCGGTGACATCATCCACCTTCTCTGACAACAATCAAGGGCCTCTTTTTGAAAAACAGTTAATTTATTGACAGAAATGTCGGTGCACCACCTTTGTGTCCTCAGCATTCTATCTTTGTTCTCCTCAAATTTCAAAAATATATGGTGTTTTTTTCACATTGTATCTGACCTCTCATGTTCTCCTCTTACTATAAATGGCTTTGTAACTTGATTAGACTCAAAAGTGTTATAAGCCTTCTGCCAATGGATTTGATTGAAAGCATAAGAGGTGAGGGCCCTAAAATGGATGTCCCCTACATACAGGATTGGGTTAAAATCTCTATCCAGACGTAACAGATACCCATGCAGGTAAAACTCACACATCAGATGTTGAGTTGGCACATCATGATTCCTCATGATTCGGAGGAATTGTACACCATCTTCTATTTCATAAATAACCTCGTTTTTGATGCTTTCCATGCAGAATAAAAGAAAAATTTCATGCAAGAATAAAGAATAACAAGAAGCAGGGGGGTGACATGCCATCACCTCTTGCACCAGATTGAACATATGTTTCTTATCATCATTCAGTTCCGCCACTTGTTTTTCCAGCTACTCCATATTGAGTTGCTTCTTCGCATGCCTTAATCTCATAACATCTGGTGCGCTCCACATATTCAAAGACGGTTGTGGAGGTTCTCTCCTAAGTTCTTTTGATCTCATTCTTATACTGAGCCACAGTAGACTTTCACATCTGTAACATAGGCATTAAGGCATACTCTCTGGCTTCGAACAATTGTTTAATCGGGTCTATTTCAGTTTCTGCTTCAACCCCGATGATTTTGGATTTCCTAGCTCGCCACTTGTACTTGTTTATTCGTTTCTGCATCCTATGCACTTTCCTTCTCAAATCCCTTACCTCCATCTTGAGCCGCATTATTTCATTAAACTACTATTGGTATCTCTGTTTGATGGGAAGTCTTCGTTGTCCACACAGCTCTGCCTCTTCTTGCTTGACCTGTATTTCTTCTGCCTCGGCAGTTGGAGGTAAATCCCTCGGGACTGCCTCTATCGGGCCAACGGTCGGTCCAACCTCCTCTGCCTGTTCTTCTTTTGTTATTTCTTGCTTCACTCTTTCCATGCCTAAGTGCTCCATTGGTTCATTCGTCGGGACCACTCCGCTTGGTCCCTCCTCTTCAACAATGGCCATTCTCTCATCATGTACATTCTCCATGACCAGTGGTGACCTGGTAAGATGCTCCCCTGTTGATATGCCTGTTGGGGTCTCTTCTGGTCTTGGCCTTTGTTTTAAATTCGAAGCCATAGGAATGGAAAAATCTTCTTCCTCTCTTTGCTGCAATGAACGAGTTACCCTTGCTCCCTTAGGAAGAAAGATGGGGAACTGGAACAAATCCACTACATTCAGCCCCGAGGTCGACGCTGGTTCTTGTGGGGTAGCGTCAGCCTCACACCTTAGTTCTCCCGTCATTTCCTCCATGGTTTCTCTGGTCGGAGTGGTCACAACTTATTCTTTAATCAGATTACCCTCCTCCATTGGTTCCATGTTGACAGGAGATCCGTGTAAAGTGGCCTCGGTCGCAATGTCGACCAATTCTCCCTCTTTCATTTGTTGTGGGTTTACCTCCGTGCCCATCACACTATCTATTTGCTTAGCTAACTCCATGAATGGGGCCGGTTCTTGTGGGAAAGCCTCGACCGTAGTGCCAGTGGGTGTCTTTGCAACTTCCATCGATTCCACGAGTTCAAATTGCTCTTGGGGAACCGTCTCTTCTTCACATTCTTCAGTCTCCATTTCCATCTCTTTCGGCTCCTCTTGATCAATGTAATCATCATCCTCCGCATCTTCCTGCATGGCTACAGGTTCTTCTGCCCTAGTAGCCATAGCGGATGCTATTTCCTCCTCTGTGGAATCCTGAAACAGTTCCCATGGAATCGGGATCTTCCCAATGGTGTTCATTACTAGAAACTGGACCAGCCCATGGTGAGAGAGGACCGCCAACACCTGTCACACCCCCTGAGCCAAATTTTCCATCAAATGAAGGCTCCTTAACAGAAAATAGGGACAATTCATTGAAAAATCCTTTGCTTGTGGAAATAGCAGGTGAGCCAATATGCGGAGGTGATATTTTAAGATGGTAGAATATCTTCCGTCACTTGTCATATACTTTATAACAACCTCTGTAACTCCTCCCCATGGATGAGGTAATGAAGTTCTTTCATATCCCCGACCCTTCTGCATAATACTTTCTCCATCTTGTAGAAAGGCTTTGGGGAATTCTGGGAGGGGTGTTCTTCTTGAAAATCAACGTTCTCTGACTTGCGGAAATCCACTGACTTCCACGACGGTTTCTTCTGTCACTGGAATTTCGACTCCGCGAACTCAAGAAAATCCTTCTTCCAAATTCAATGCGAACTCGATCGTGATTTCTTCATCCCATCCGTTCAGCTTGTCAAAATAAACATCCCAACTTTCATTCTCAAATACTTGCCATACCTCCTGATTACTCCGGATTCTCGTTGAATCATCAGGTTGATGTTGCACATATCGACCACCCATTGCTGCAGAGGCGGAGTCAGCACGATGGATATAGTTAGCCGGCAGGGGGGAGTGATAGGGCTCCAAACCGTTGGCAACTGAAATAACATCATGGCCACTTTCGGATATAATGGATGAACAGTACTGGTATGCTTGGGATTAATGAAAGATTATGATAGTACTGTTAGATATTCTTAGGATTTAATGCGACGTGTTGGGAGGGTGACTGATATGAATTTTTTGCGTACAAGTACGCATTCCAACTCATACAGTATGATTACGGAGTACCTGAAATCATTAGATTTGGTTAGGTGGGAATCGTGTGTCATAAACAACTTTACGAAGTACGCCGTCATTCATTATGATGGTTCCCTCCCCCGAACTAAATTATGGTCGTCTTCGGCACGTTTGACCATCCTTTTGGAATATTTAATTAAATCCATAAAATCAATGGAGGCGTACCTACGGACTTACCTTAAAGTGGAGTAGCAGCAGAAGTATCTGTCGTAGTATCAGCATAGCAGGTAACGACGTCAGTGAATAACATGAACAGTGAGTAATGGCAATAGTGAGTAACAACAGCTATGGAGTAACGGCAGTTACGGAGTAACAGTAGTTGCGGAGTAACAACAGTTGTGGCATAACAACATCGACGATGTACCATCAACTTCAGAGTAACAACATCGGTGGTGTAGCAGCAACTTCAAAGTAACAGCAGCTACAGAGTAACAGTAGTTGCGGAGTAATAGCATCGGAAGTGTAGCAACAACTTTAGAGTAACAACAGCTATGGAGTAACAACAGTTTTGGAGTAACAGCAGTTACCGAGTAACAACAAATTCAGAGTATCAGCAGCTACGGAGTAACAACAGTTTGCGGAGTAACATAATTTACCGAGTAACAGTAGTTGCAGAGTAACAACATCAGTGAAACAAAATATCTATACTATAGCAGCACTGATGGAGTAACACACTGAATGTTACTTCCCTCCTGGCCATATTTCTTTATTATTCCTGCAAAATACAAACAAGTAAGTAATAACCACATATTATCATCATTATATTTTATTTTATTTATTTTTATTTTTTTATTTTTTTAAAAGAAGAGTGAGAGTGTCCTCTATTGCAATAACCATTAGATCAGCTGAATCTGAAAGGGTTTTGACAAAGGCATCTTTAGAGGTTGGACGATGGTATAATTTAGACGGTGTCCATTCAACACAAACGTGGTCTGATTCTCATCAATTGTAATTAATCTAACCGTTCCATTGTCGAACACTGTATCCACTTGATATGGTCCCATCCAGTGAGTGTGAAGCTTGCCTTTGAAATCCTTAAATCAGGAATCATATATTAACACCCAATCCCCCTCATGAAACACCTTAGTTTTGATGAATTTATCATGCCATCTCATTCTCTACTGTTGAAAACCAGTAGTTCTCTGGACAGCTACTGATCGAATCTCATCTAACTCATTCAGTTGTTCCAGTCGATGTTTCTGTGCTTCTGATAGATCTAAGCCTACTTCTAGAGCTGTTCTGAGTGTGCTAATTTCAAATTCTACCGGAAATAAGGGGGATTTCCTATAAAATAATTCAAATGGAGAAACCCCCGTTGTGTTCTGCCATGTTGTTCTATAGGCCCATAGACATTCTAGGAGTTTTTGTGCCCAATCCTGGTGATGACTTGCTACCGTCTTTGTCAAGATATTTTCCAATACCTTGTTTGTACTCTCTACTTGCCCATTCACCTGTGGATGATAGGGGGTTGTAACTCTATGTTTGACCCTGTATTTTTGCATCAATTTCTCTATCATGTGGGATGTGAACTGTGATCCTCCGTCTGATACGATTTCTCTGGGAGTCCCGTACCGAGCAAAGATTTCTTCAAAAAGGAAGTCTGCCACTACTTTCTCTGTTGCTCTCATGACTGCTCTAGCTTCCACTCATTTAGTTACATAATTAGTACAAACTAGGATGTAGGATTTCTGATGAGAAGGTGGGATAAAGTGTCCAACGAAATTGATGGTCCATTTCTCAAATGGTTCAAGGACTATATAGGGTTGGAGAGGCATTTCATCTGCTCTCCCAGGTTGTCCCATCCACTGACATCTATCACACCTTCGAATATAATCCCGAGCGTCACGAAAGATGGAGGGCCAATAATATCCCATCTGCAGCACTTTATGACCTATTCTTTTGTCTAAAAAATATCCTCCACAGGGTCCATCATGTGCAACCTTTAAGATCTCATAAATATCATCCTTTGCCACACAACACCGGATCTGTTGGTTAATGCCTGTATGGAAGAGATATCCTGCCATCCATGAATATCGGGTAATTCGGTGAATGATCTTCCTTTGCTCCTTATAGGACAAGTGACGAGGCACCTCACCTGTAGCAAGACAATTAGCAATATCTGCATACCACAGAGCGGTAGCAGCAACTAAAAAAAGATGCTCATCTGGGAAATTCTCTTCAATTGGTGTATTCTTACCATCATGTCCTATCCTAGATAAGAAATCTGCAACCACATTGTCTTTCCTTGGTTTATCTACTATAGTAATATCAAATTCCTGTAGTAGCAACAACCATCTTGTAACACGACCAGGGCTAACAGGTTTGTTCATTAAATACCTGATGGCTGCATGATCAGTGTGCACAAAAGTAGAATACTCGGTAATATAATTCTGGAACTTGTTGATGGCATAAACGACAACAAGGAACTCTTTCTCAGTCAACGTGTAGTTTAATTCAGCAGGGGCCAAATTCTTACTAACATAGTAGACTATGTAACGTACTTTATCCTCTTTTTGTCCCAGTACTACACCAATTGCTATTTGGGAAGCATCCGTATGAATGTGGAAAGGTAACACCCAGTCTGGTCCTCTAAGAATTGGGGCACTGCAGACTAATTCTTTAATTCTTGTGAAGGCTATATCATAGTCATCTGAACACATAAATTCTGAGTCTTTTGTCAGTAATTGAAATAGTGGGTGTGCTATTTTTGCAAAATTTTCCATGAAATGCCTATAATAGCCAACATATCCAATGAAACTATGTACCTGTGTGGGTGTTTTAGGTGTTGGAAAGTGTAGAATTACCTTTATTTTTGCTGGGTCCATCCTGATTCCTTCAGCCGAAAGCAAATGTCCCATAACAATTCCTTTTTCTATCATCATGTGGAATTTTATTGTACTAAGGGAAACACGTGCTTGTATACATCTTTCAAGAAATTTTTCTAAATTTTTCAGCCCCTCTAAGAATGAGTCACCATATGGAGTGAAGTCATCCATATAAATTTCAACACTATCATCTATCAGATCAGAGAAAATTCCCAGAATTTCCCTCTGGAATGTTGTAGGGGCATTACACAGGCCAAAAGGAAGGACCCGGTATGCGAATGTCCCCCAGGGGCATGTGAAAGTGGTCTTATCCTGGTCCTAAGGAGTGATCTGGATTTGATTATATCCACTAAACCCATCCAGAAACGAGAGAAATTTCTTGCCAGCCAATGTGTCTAAAACGTGATCGATAAATGGTAGGGGAAAATGGTCCTTCTGCGTTGCCTTATTTAACTCTTAATAATCCACGCAGATATGCCATTTACCATTCTTCTTAGGGACCATTACTAATGGTGAGACCCATTGGTTGTCTGAGATAGGGTAGATAAAACCCACATCCAATAATTTTTGAAGCTCTTCTTTCACAATGTTTTTCAATGCAATATTCATCCTTCTCTTAGGTTTTCTTATAGGACTACAATCTTCATTGATATATATGTGATGGGTGCATAAGTTGGCAGGGATCCCCTTAATTTCTGAATAATCCCAAGTGAAAGCTTCCTTATGCTTCTGAAGAACATCTACCAGCTGCTTCTTCTGAGATTCTGATAGACCCGGATTAATATTCAGAGTTTTCCTCGGTTCTATCTCTACTTGAACGCTTTCATGAGGTGCATCTACATCTTCCTCTAATTCTTCCACTATTTCAATAACCTCCTGAGTTTCACATCTTAGGATGGATTCTAAGACCTGCTGATTTGACTCTGAAACGAAACAAGGATCATTCATGAAGGAAGTCATCACGTCATCTTCTGATTCCATCTTCAATTGAAGGGCCTGCCTGATAGTAAGGACTGGTCTCACTTCTTCGTCTTTGACCTCTACGATAGATACAACCTGCTTGACGCCTACTAAATTTTTAGCTGTATCTGGTTCTGCAGGTGGGTATAGTACCAAGTTCTTTGTGTTATGCCCATTAGAGATAACCATATTTCATGAACGACACCCAATATAAGCGTCTACAGTAGCCAGCCATGGCCTACCCAGAATCAAGGGGTGACCGCCCACTGAAGATTGTGTATGCAATACCAGGAAATCTATGAGGTAATGCCATGCATCTACTAAAATTGTCACGTCCTCCAACAGGTTTGACTGTAGATCGATCTGCCAATTCCAACATTGTAGGTGTATGCTTCAAATTTTGAATGCCTAATGTTTGCATGGTTTCAGTGGTGATGAAATTGATGGCAGCTCCCAGGTCTACTAGCACATTTGGAATCTCTACCCCATTAATTTGTACTATCAAAACCGGGTTCCCCAGATCTCCATATTTCACTGGTATTGATTTTCCCATCATGAAGTCCGATAATTTTCCCATAACATGTATAGTGAGGGGGTCCTTAGTTTTATTCATAGTTTTCTTTGAACAATATTCCCTAAGATTCTTTGCATAAATCGACACATCCTTCATAGCTTGTAACAAGGGAATGTTAACAAATAAATCTTGCAATTCTCCTAATAAATAAAATTCAACTTGTGGGCTTGGTTTACTCATAATCAATCTCTCTGGGTAAGGTGGTTCAGATTGATGTTGTTTTACAGAAGGCACCTAGTTTTTAACAGTTTGTTTTGGCTCTCTACTAGTTGGTTGTTACTCTCTTTCTTCATTATCAAGTTGTTCTATGATAACTGGAGGGGGTTGGATATTGAATGTTCGACCTGATCACAAATTCATTTCATACAGTTCTACAGTAGAGATACTATACGAAGGCAGGTTAAGAACATCAGCTTGATGGGCTCCTTTATTATTGGGATTAGGATTAGGCTACATTGGAAGCTGAGGATTGACAGGCTGATTACCAGGAGGCACATTGGAGGGTAATTTGAGTTGCTGCTATGGAATCTATTGAGGAAACTACCCTAAGGAGGGTCCTTGCCATGTTGGAGCCCATGGTGAGCTCACATTGGCTTGAGGGTTCCATTACTACCACAGTGGGTACTGGTATTGCGGCCACATAGGGGGACAAGGCATGGTTTGAGGATTCATGTTGTAGTTATTGAAATACTGAGATGGATTTGGGTACATACCTTGATTTCCCATCGATGGTCAAAGTTTCCACGGCTTCCTGGCGCCCATAACGTACAATTGCTCTGTGTCCTCCCTTGCTCCTTGAAACACCGCTTTCAGGCCCGAAAACGAAGGGCATGAGCTTGTTACATGATTCAACTCATAGATGTCACATTTTTCTATGGAATTTAATGGTATTCCCTTTCCAGATGATTCTTCTTGCACTTCGAGCAAAATATTTCCATGGTCCTATCCACTTCCAGCTGCTTCTGCTTTACTTGCAAAGTGTCCATTTGTGTTGAGAGGGTACTAAGGATATCTGTCCTTAAGTTTTCTAGCAGGTTCCCAATTTCTGCTTTTGTAACACACCCACTGGATCCTTTTACTGAACGGATCCCTGATCTATTTCTAGCAAGCCCCCTTGAGCACTAGATACACAAATCACAAATACCTTCAAAGGTTTCCTTGGAGATGCCTCCCTTTCCCACAATATTCAACAGTTCCATTGAGTCCTCTCGAAAGGATCAAAGGAGGATAACCTTCAAAATTTCCTTATCCAAATCAAAATGACCTGACCTCTGTAAGAGGTACTTAAACCTCTCCACACAATCTTCCAAACTTTCATCTTCCTTTTGTGTGAACTTGACAAGTTCCTCCTTGACATTTCGGGATTTGTAGTAATCCTGGTACTTTTCCAGAAATTTTTTTGCATATCATTCCATGTGGAAATGGATTTTCCTCCAAGGCCAATAAACCATCGCAGAGCCATCCCTTTTAGTGTAGAAGAAAAAATATTTAACTTCTGGGCATCTGTCGTGTAATCATACCCCCGGCACACTATGTTAAATTCAAATAAAAATGTGTCAGGATCCTCTGAAACAATCCCATGGAAGTTCAGTAAGGCTGCCAATGGGATAGGCTTTGTAGGCATGCGAGCTCCCAGATTCCCAATGGGAAATTCGATAGTGGAGGTTGTGGGAGCCATAAATATCTTCCAATAATCGTTGGGGATTTCAACAGGCTCTGTGGAGGATGGTCGAGGACTCCTCACTACTGGGACACGAGTTTCTTTAGTGGCACTTCCCCAGTCTCTTGGCGATACCAATATCCCCTCGTTTCTTCTTCCTATGTCCTAATGGTTCAATCCCTCGACTACAACTTCCTTTCCCTTACTAGAGCAGTCCGACTCCATCGATGTTCTACTTGCGATTTCTTCCTCTGCTATTACCAGCACAAGATCCTCTCAGTCCAGTCTACTGCTGATTATTTCTTCCACTCCTGGAGGATCCTGTTGTACCAAATCACCAAGGGATACCGTGGCCTGCACTGGTTGATCCACTGACTGCCCCTCGGACTTAACTCTCCTAGCCCCTGGCCTTGGAGCTGCGTGAGAAGATGCTTCTGACTCCACCTTTTCTAGAATCTGCTGAATATAAGTTTTTCTTCCCAGATTTGGTCTTCCCCTTTTTGGGGCTCTCACTCCACCCCTCTTATTTGGTTCTTTGTTCATACAAAAATTGGTATGATGGAAGGTCTGTGTATGAACCTACAATGCTCCAATCTTGAAGTAAGGTGTCAAAAGACCATTCCTTCCCCAAGATAAAAGAGTTCGCAAAAAAAGAAGGAAAGAAAGACAACAGAACAAAAAGCTAGGGTTTCAGGCCGGGATCAGGGCGTTAAAGAACTCCTCCCTCCCTGGGACAAGAACCAAAACAACGCGATCCACAGGAATACCTAATACTCCCAGATCTAAAGCAAGGTGTCAAAAGACCCCTCCCTCTCTAGGGTAAAAGCTACGGTTTCCTCACAAGAAAACACACGAAAGTTTTAAAAAACTCTACTCAGGTCCTAAAGCAGGGCGTCAAAAGAATCCTCCCTCCCTAGGACAAGAAGATGGCCCTAAATCCAAAATAGAAATAGAAATAAACAAACCAAAATCAAAACCTACACCCAAGACCTGAAGCAGAGTGATAAAGCTCGATCTCTCCCCAAGACGAGAGATTGACCCTCTGGTTGGTTCGAATCGTTGCTTGCACCTTGTTAGCCTCCCAGGAAATGACGCCAAAATGTTGGTGTCCAGGTAATAATGATTTATCCACCCTAATCCGACATTAATTTTATCAATCCGGGAGCGTATCCTTTCAGGGAAACGTGCAAGGTATATGTAGGAACAAACACATAATCCGTCTTAACCAAGGGTTTATAAATAAGATTCAAAACAATGTCGTGAGATGAAATCAAATACTGAACTTCAAAATAAATCTTAACAGTAAGAATAATAATAGCAACCATAACAAAGAAACAATTCACACACTTATAGGCGCAACACCTGATTAGAAGAGAGGGCCCAACTCTTTGATAAGGGCTGCGTTAGTCACGAAGAAACTTAGAATAAAAAAACCAGTAGTACTTTATTAATCTATAAGATGTGATTACAATATCCCTTCGGGAACCACCATTTATAGGAACAATATCCATTTTATACACAGCACGGGAGAATAACAGATCTCCCTAGAATGTGGTAATCGCGCATTCAGAAATACACATCACTTGGAACAGCACAAACCTCAGATGTCTAGGATAGAACAAGGGGCCAAGAATAGGCCCAGGGAATCATGACTCCAGCTACGCGATCTCCCTATATCTGACCGTTACCAAATCTATTACAAACCACTGGAACGAGGGTTCCTATTCTCCAAACTGCAGTCAAGCATATATCTTAGTGCCACAAATAGGTAAGAATTCATGACTTTACATCATTAATTAAAATATTCCAATTGGACGAGTTAGGGTTATTAACCTCATAAGTTTAGCATAGAAAATGTAGGTAATTAAACACAAAAGGATAAAAAAGGATGACAAAAATGGTAAAAAAAAGTAGCCAGATTTGGTGCCCAACACTCATTAAAACATCAAATAGTGAAGGACTTTTCCATCATGACAAGATTGAGTTTCACCTTCGCTATACTCGTTAGAGCATCAAATAGGGATGGATTCACCTGAAAGGTGGAATTATACTTCAAGCAGATGTTATCCTCCTCAAGCTTGTTAAAAAATAAAGAGGTATTGGTCAGCAATGATTGGGGAAAATTGGAAAGAGATAAAACACTTTATGGTAGCAAGTCGCTCTTAAACATGACACTCATTCACTTCATCTCCGTGACTTTTGGGTTGGGTTATCTTATTGATGATCTACAATACCTATGGTTTATCACACCGTCCATCACTTTGGTTTTGGGTCAATGCTTCCAACTCATTCAATGTCGTCGATATGTTCAAGAGAAGTCACTCAGTTATTCTTCTTCCTTTGGAATACTCATAAACCTTCATTTCATGACCGTCATCCCTAAAAATTGCTTCATCAGTCACATTCTGTCTCTAAAATCATTACTCTCATTTCATGTCGTTGATGGGGGAAACATCAAGGCCCTCTTGTGACGAGTCACTTCCTGTCGACATCAGCTCATCATCCAGGAAGTTCACTTAGAAATAACCTTTCAGTACCTTGGAGCTTGCTTACATCAACGACAGGTTTCTCACTTCCGTCGATAGGTTGACATCAAAGGCATTCAATAGAAAGAATTTGTATGGTGTTCGACATCAAATCATCTATTCACACCATGTAGAATTTACTGCAATACCATGAGAGCCATTATTATCAACGTTGGTTTCTCTCACGTCTATTAATGACTTACATCATTGGTTGGTATTTAGATGGTGTCTTCCCATGTTTGACTTCAGATAACATATTCACATGGTTAGACTCATACTTAAGCGATCGAGTGAATGAGATAGAAGACCCTGGATCTAGTTTCATCCATCCGGGATGCGATTTCAGTAGTAGTACCAAATCATTTGTATGATGGTCATTAAATAGATGGTCATCCTATCATGGATCTATATCTGTAGATGAATTTCTGATGTTATGATAGTTTATGTGCTGAGTATGGGAATGCCTCGCTCAGAAATTCATGTCCAAGATGAAAAAGATATCTTGATGTAATGTATTTTAATAAATGTAGGTCACCTTACACTTCAGATCCTACTCATCACATCGTAAAGCATATCAATAAACATTATCATTTTTGACTTCATACTTTAGGGGGAAGTTGTTAGAAGTCGATTTGAGCATCATCCAAAAACACAGATAAGTATCCATTAGGGTTTGTCATACTCTAAATTAGTTGCTACATGCCCTAAACAAGTCAAACCATTGGTGGTTTTCCTTCATGAAAGTTTCACTACTTAGATGCCAGTTGAACTGCCCCATTGAGCCATCAACGCACCCCTAGACTGTAGTAACTACTTTGTAGAGCATCTACTCCAATGAAAGGATGTGTTGGAGAGTATCTAGGCCCACTTTAGAGTGTGTTGGTCGACTGGGAGTGGATTTTTCATTGGATTCCAGGAATATTCCCAACCTCTAGTGGCTTCTAGAAGTTGTTCCAGCTTTCACCTCATCTGATAGCTTTGAATATGGACACCATGGAGCCATTAAACCTCTTATCGTCCTATTCCCATGAACAAGGAAAACTCTTCGTCCATTTTTGGAAAAGCCATTCAATGTTTCATTTATGTCAAAATACCTTCATCTACTTATAAATAGAACATTGATCATAGTACACGAGGGAGAAAGAATTTTGATTAAGTAGAGTTATGCTAGTGAGATCATAGCTCTTGGAGGTATCGCGCATGTAATGTTATGATGCTAGAATTATGATGCTAGTGTGATGAGGATGGGATTGAAGCTAGAGGATTGACATCAAATTCATTAACTGCTCGTAACTTCGCCTTCTACTTCATAATAAAGACAAATTTTCCTTTCCTAATGGATATGTCATTGATGTTATATTTGCATTTACAAATGCAATCGATTCAATTTGTTTAACTTGAATAGATCATATTTCTTTTATTTTGTTTTTTGTCATCTATTTGCCACTGTAAGTACTAATCAAGCGAGTTCAGTTCAATTGAGAGTGACAAAAGAGACAAAGAGAAGCAAGGAAAAGCGAACAAATTACATGTAGGTTTTCTTCCCAGCTTATCTATTCATTTTAAGGAAAAGGTCAGATATCTTTCTTTTTGTTTTCCTAAGAGCACCACCACACTTAAGGAAAGCATATTTATTTGTAAGTTTGATTTCCTTAAAACAATATCAACAGAAAGAAAAAGAAAGAAAGATATCTGAGAGACACAACCATATTGTGCTCTTTTCCCTCTGATCTAACTTTTCCCAGTCTTCATTTGACATTGTCATTGGTTTAGTACCTAAATCTACTGCGATCCATTGATCTTGATCTACCATCAGATCCTCCATCTTGAGCTTCCACAAATCAAAAATCTAACCATTAAATTTCTAGATCTCTATATTTCCATTTCTCACCATTTTTTTTTATTGCAAGAATAGATCCCGTAGATTTCCCATTGAATAGGGTCTACCACAGGCCCCAAAAAAACCCCTCAACAACAAAGGCATTCCCTTGAAGCTAAAACAACTTTGATACCAAATGTAGGCTTTAACCCTGTACAAAAATTATATGCAAAAAAATTATTTAAAATAGAAAATAAACAATAGCGAGAGCATAAAACATAAAATAGATATACACAGAGATTTTTCCCATGGATCCCAAATTGGGACTGCCAGCTTGATTTTTAATTATATTCCTTTTAGTGTTACAACACATATATATAGATGTCGATGCATTCATAAACCCCAATCCATTAACCTTTGATTAGAACATAATTTTAGTTCCCTTGACTGGATCTACTAGATACCAAGGGCCAAAAACCATCACGCCCCAAACCCATTTGCAAACCCATGCACAAAACCATAGGTGGGTTCGCCCACCTAAATAGTGTCCAAAAAAAATTTCTTGGGGGGTTGCCTTGGACCCCGTGAAAGGGGCTACCCACCCCCGGCTAACCCCTGGATAGGGGGGGCTGTTTCCCCTCGGTGAAACAAAAAAGTAGATCTATCGCCCTCTTGGATATGCGACTATTTGTGGAAAGGATATAACACATACCTAACAATTATTTTCCTTACATTTCATGGTTGTTGTAGTTAGCTTCTTTAAATTTCATGTTGCAATGGATAATATTATTTAGTTCATGTTGCAGTAGCATATAAAACTTTGAAACTGTGTGTTAAATCCTCCCTTTGTCACCTCTTCCATTGGAGCTTGAGGATGGTATATCTTCACCACAAAAAGAACTTTATTTCAATTTATGATTTCTTGGAAAATTTAGATAGGTTGCTTTGTTTATCATGAACATGTTGTAGATGTTGTTGGATTTATGGGGCCTAGACTCGAGTTCAAAGTTATTGGGTAGTATAAAAAAACCCACTATTATCGGCCCTTTGGGCAACGATATGCTTACGCGGACGAAAGTCTCAGCCGAGGCAATATATGGGGATGATAGAACTAGGTTTTTGCATCCAGAGGGATAGAGGATAGTGGATTTAGGGCTTTTCCTTCTTATAAGAGATCTACATGTTAGATCTATCCCTATTACCAACGTTATTCAAAACAATTATTGAACTTACCCAAAGACTGTGCAATCTTACTTAATTAAGAATTAAACATAGTAACCATAAAACAAACTGGGCTATTTAGTTACAGAAAAAAACCCTTATTCAACATAGTCATTCATAAACAATAACTAAAAAGAAAACACATCAATGTAACTTAGGTGTTCTCAAAAATTCATTCATTAAAATCTGTCTCACACAATCTCTTTCCACCCTGTGCACATAGTTGCAGTATTTCCTAAGGTCTTCATGCACACAGCTGCAGTAGCATTTTCCTCTAACCCAAACCACATACTCTAACTCACTCTTACATCCAAATTAATTTCATATCTTCAATCATTAAAGCCTACCTATTACTTCTATATAGATTTATCTTTTACAATACTATTGTCCAAAACCATGGGCGAAGTCCAACATTCACAAAAACTCCCATCCTATTACATAATTAAGGGGATTTGACCCACCCCAATGTCCCTAAGACCAAAAATATACTTCGTTTTATGTGCTTCGCTCCTTGATATACATAATCTTTACTTTGCAAAGGATCCTAGTTCCAATAGGCCCCCAACACAAAATTTTGACTCGTCCCGAGTCACAACGATGGTGCACCCTCAAACTTTGCTCTAATGTCACTCAAGACATCCTTCAATGGAGGAAATTTATCGGTGCACTACATTGAAAAATCCCAGACTTCTCTAAGCAACGGTTTAGTGATGGATTTGGCTACCTTCTGCTCCAACCCTCTCTTAGTTGTGCGTATCTCTTTAAGCTTCTTATACACAGTTTGGAAAAATTTACTAGCTTTATCTTCTCAGAACTTCATAATAGAGATGAATAGATTCTCTTTCCAGCGCAACTCCTTAATCTATTCCTGTAAGATTTGACCTTCTTGGAGACGAGTAATTCTATGAATAGGTACCAAGGTCTTACAGTGACCTTGATTTGATCCAGCTACTCCTGCTTCTCACACACATTGGTCTCAATATTCTACACTTGTGGGTCCTCCTACAGTGAGAACCAGACATCTATAGCTTTTGCAAATATGTTCGCACACTCCTATATGCACGACTCAATTTGCATTGTGGTGCGCTTCTGCTTGTACCTTCGGTGAAGTGGTCAGCTGCAATTTCATTTGTATCTTGACGATCTTCATCTCCATATCGATATGTGTCTGATCAACTTTGACCTTGGAATCTTTGAAAGTTTTGTTCAACTTGGCCACCTTCTCCTCAGGCTCAGTTGGACCCTAACTCTTGAGCTCTCATAGCTCGCTACATGCTTTAGAGATTACTTCTTATAACTTATGCACTTGTACTGCCTCAACCTCATGTTCATCAATAGCAACCTATTTTTCTATAGCCATGCTCTAGCATTCTTGATGCACATCCTGAAAAACCCGAAGGGTGTGTTGCTCTCGGATATTTAGCTCCTCGATGATGCCTTGATGCTACTCATGCAACGCTTCTAGTGACATCGTGGAAAGATCCAATGTTGTATTTTGCAAGAGAATCTTTGGTTTTCTTTTCTCTACCTTATCAAAACTTAGTGTTCGTGAAGGGATAGGAACTGCATGGGTATCTGTAGTCAGAGCCAGATCCTCCATAGTTGTACTTGTACTCGCCTGTACGTCGCTTGGTGGGACCACACTCACTTGTAACATGCTTGCTTAAACCTGAAAATCCTATAGCCCCTTTTGTACATCCTCCAACACCTTCTTGTACTTATCTTCTATTTTACCCCACAAGTCCTCATTGACCCGGTGCACATTATCCCAAATCTCATCAATATCTCCCTCAATGAGGACCATGTCTTGTGGACCAGCAGATCTGTCAAACTTAACCTTATTTCACACTCCACTATTATGTGGTTGACTTCTCTTTATGATAAATGGGGAAGAGAGGTAGGATGGATTTGTTTCCATATCACCGCCAATAGTGTCATCCCAACCAGTCTCTAGAAGCTCTACTTCAATATCCTTCTTCCCTGTTGGCATAGTGGAGTTTTCCCCACTCATTTCTATTGCCATTGTACTCCCATGTAGCGAAGTTAACCAATCACTCAGCCATCGACCGATGATGGCCTCTACATCTTCCTCTTTGACCATGTACAGGAGCTCGTAGCATACTCCACGAGGTCCCTTTTCGTCTGCATGTGGTTATGGTAGAAGTCTGCTTTGAACTCCACAATTTTTCGATACTGTTCAACAATGCTCGGTAAGAGCAAGGGATTTTTGTTGATCATTATCGTCAAATTGATTTCCACAGCGACCCAGAAAAACTTATTGCACATAACCCTTGTTGGTTTTGTCAAATTCCATAGGGAATCATATTAGGCTACTTCACAGAGATTAGGGTCTGCAACATTGAACTGCGACCCATGAGGTTCCCTTCATTCCATTAAGGCAATCGGAAGCAAGAGCCACACATAGTGAAACTCATTTCCTTCTTCCTATGTGGCCCTTCAATATTTGACGAACTCTTGACATAAATATCCAACCCAATTGTATACCACTCCCTTGGCACACTCTGCAACTAAGGAGATTACAAATGTAGAAGCCTCCTCTCTACAACTCTTCCTCATGATTTTTCCTGCCAAGATGTGCATGATGAAACGCATAATTATGTTACAGATAGAAATAATAAGTTACCCCCGATATCCCTTCGTAAGCCCATATTCGTTCTTGATTTGGTCAACAAGTTGCTTGTCTTGGATTTTTCCCACAAAAGCCACCACATGGTTCAAACCTTGATAGGGAAGGCTCATGATTCTCCTGATCAATTTTTCTATAATGGGGATCTTCTTCCCCAGCCATAAACCACAGTCGTTCACCAAGGCCAGCAATTGCTGCACACAAATAGTATTAATAGTACTATGCTCGAAGTGAAATACATATAGAAATTTGAGTATCCTTGCATATTGGATACCCTTTACCTATTTCATTGACTCCATTTGTGTGAGGCCACTAGGAAAGGATTTTTGGTGCAAATACCGACTAGGTTCAAACTTTGGGTACTGGATTCTATCATTGAAATCCAAATCCTGCTTGCACAACTGGGGCACCTTAGCCAGTAGATCACCTTAAAATACCACTTCATTAGGAATCAGTGGGGTAAACACCTTATACCTTACTGCGTCGGGGTCTTTCACTAGCTTCTTAGCGTCTATCTTCTAGGGAAAAATATATGGAGGTAGCCCGGAGAGAGGCTCAACCTCTTGAGCGTCATTTGCTTCATGGACTTATTATGCCTCCTCATCCTCTTCGAAGTTGAATTCCACGGCTATTTTCATTTGACGTTCCTGGGCTGCCTTAGCTTGTTTTTCCTTTGAGGGTTTCTTCTGGGGTGAGGAACGCACTACTGGTTTCTTAGGCTTCATGGATGGAGCCACTCCAGTGGTCTTCTACCTAGGAGACCTCTATCTTGTGACAATCACTGGTGGTGTAGCCATCATGATGGACACTAAGCCTCTCTAGATAAATTCTTGCTCGATTTCTTTGAAAATCTTTCTAGACATGTAGTAGCTAGCTCAGATCCCTTTCAGACATCAATTCCCTTGTCTAACATTTCGCACATAAATTTTTTGAATGGGGAGTTGGCTCCTTTATTTATAGCAAGTTTTGAATTCAAATCACATAATTGCCACTAGATACTCTCCAAAACTATTGATTTGGTGGCAGATCTGATCAGATATGCCCATTAATTGCATTCCTCCCGCTCCTCTTCATGGCCATGATGTTGTCGAATTAGCTCTATCTGTTCCAATGATCATATTTGGAAAAACTTTACGAGATTCAGCCTTTCAGCAAATTCCAACTTCCCTAGGTGTTGTAACCTCCAACTGCGCTCACAATCTATCTTCCGTGTAATACACCGACTACACTCACTCCATCCTTTACCATATTTCAACTAAATCAAAGCATCTTGGCATCTGCAGATCTCCTCCCTCAACACAAGCTTGTTGGTCGGGTCTGTCCAATATGGTTGAACCAGCATACTTGGCTTCTTGGTAATGTGAAGTACTCTTGCTTTCCTTTCTTGAAGCACCTCATTAATGCCTTGCCATCCCTCTACAAAGATATATGTCAACAAGAACCCTTATACCATCTCATCCCAATCCGTCGTTCCATGGTGCAATTTTATTTCAAGATACCATTGCTATGGTATCATCTCCAAATAATGAAAAAATATGTGCACCCATTCTTTTTGAGGTTCTGCTCCCCAAGCTACAGTCCAACGAGCTAAATTCTCATGTGAATCCTTCTGGCCATCGTAATTCTTTGACATTCTTATGTCAGCCTAACCAAACCTCAGCCTTATTAGTTTGCAAAATTACGGCCAAATTCCTATACCTTCTATGTGCGCACCACACCATCGGGCTGGAGTGGACCTTAATGTGAATTCCAGAGCCTCATGTCTTTTTTCCTTTGGCACTTTCCAATCAAATTCCTCCAAGAACAAGACAACATTCCACGTTCCATCATAAAAGGGCAAGTCGCGCAATTCTGACATGACAGAACGCAGAGATTTTGTAACCCTGTTACAACGCTTCATGGTCACTTCATGCAATCTATTCTGCCAATGCTCCAACTCCTCATCAGAATTAGACATGCGTGAACTATCCTACTCCCAATATTTTCTTCCATCTGCAGTGGGTTTAATATAGTATTCATCCTGCACAGTAAGATAATAAATCTAATCAATCGTAGCATCATCATACCCATGATAGACAGGCTCTGTATAGCATGCATCTTCAAAAGGATCTAATGGCACAACAACTAGGGTACCATCCTTCTCTAACATCATATGCCTATTCTTTAGGTTTATTATAGCATCCATATCATACGCCAAATCAAATCCTATGAGCCAGGGGTAAGGATTACTATCATCAACAATCTCGATGACCTCAAAGTTGACCAACACACTTTCACCATCAATATCTACGTCAATTCCCTACAAGCTCCCCATAGGACTGATCTTTAGCTGATTTTCCATTCTCAGTTGAATAGGTAACCATTAAAACTTCAGCTTTCCCATCTGCTCCTATGTTTTTTTTTGGAAAAAAAACATTAGCATATTATCCCAAATCTAGAATAACTTGATCCATCTCATAGTCTCTAATTTGCACAATTTATTGCGTCTCTCGGCCAATTCTATTCTTATTTGTATACACTTTATTGACTGCAAATTGCTCCAGATGTAGCTCTTATTTTTCAGCACATTTATCAATCAACTCCTCTAATCCTTCTACAAAATTTTGGTACCTTAACAATTTCATGGATGTCTGTAGGAAAGATGCTAGGATCGATGGATCAACTTCCTTCACTTCAGCATTCTCTTCAGGCTTCTTTTCTATCGGGAAAAATTGTCTCTCTGTAGTTGATGTCACAACCTTAGGAGTCATAAAAAATTTCTTCACTCTCATGAATGTCTCCTTTTCATGCTATAAATCAAACCAAACAATCTTATCTTCACCCTTCCTTACCCATGTCTACCACACAGACCTCTGTCCATTTGTGTTGTTTCCTATAGCATTCATACCACTGTGAATTACTATATTAACACTTGGATATCTTTGGCATGGTTCAAACTTCATCCTCTGTATGTTTTGTGCTGGTTGCTAGTTGTGCTTCTCCTGTATTTTAGCTAAAAAAAATGGGACAATATTCTATTTCATGACCAAATTTATGACAATACTTATAGGGAACAATAGTAGCATTATGGAAATCTTAAGAAAAGTGTCCAGGAAGTCCAGAGTTGTAACAAATCATAAGTCCTCTCCCTTGACTAGTGCTTCCTCCTCAGTTGCGCCCTCGGCCTTGGAAACCTCCTTGCGCAGTTGGACAACTCATAGCTTTGTGACCTTCCACTTGCATTGGATATGCATCTGGACTATTCTACAACATCATATCATATCTCCTACAATGTTGTTCATTTTGCCCAAATAAACTACAGAATGTGGAGAACAGTTTCTTCAGTGATATAGCCACCTTTTTCAATAAGTGACAAAAATTTGTGGAGTGTTGGCCTGCAACTTCGCAGATACTACACCATACATTAAGCCCTACACTTGGTACTCCACTCGACCTAGGTTTTAACAGATTAGGTATCCCATCAACCACATAGTCTCTAAGAACAGGACACTGGTCCTTGTAGTGACCCTGATCCTTGCACTGGTCCTAGATCTGAGGAATTAATAAACTACTGCTTCAGCCCTAAAATTAACACTTTCATGGTTATTCAGTCTTTTCTTGTGGTTGTAGCACCTCATTTCTGAGGATTTTTGCTGTATAATCTCATTCTTTCTCTTGTATACTGTATGGTCTGTAAAGAACATATGATTTTATGTTATATATCTTATTTTTGAACCTACATATGAGTCTCCTATTGTGATTCAGTGGATCTACGTTATTTTTGAAGCAATCCTTTGCATATAGCTGCAACCCCTCTCTTTGGGTAATTTTCAGCTAGACTAGTTTGTGGGAGATCTGTTTAACCCACCTAGCTTGATTTGTTTTTCTATCCTTTTGGATTTAGATCTTAGATGAGCTGATATAAGGGATACAGTAGCTACAAACTCAATTATATGCACAATATTCTCAGAAGTGCATTATTTCAGCAGGCTTGCTGAGCTGTCCCGATTTTGGGATATTACAGTGGTATCAGAGCAAGATCTTTGGCTCAGCCTGTGGCTTCAAGAAAAGTGTTGTAGAGAAAGAAGCAAGGTTAGAATTATGAATAATATGAGTTTACTCTCATCACTTTTCAGATGCAGTAAGAACCTCTCCAAGGAGTTTGTACAAGAAGAAGAGAGTAGAAGCAGTGAAACTCCTAGGAAGTTTCAAGAGCAGAAATATCTTCCCATCGGATCTACAAGATATATACATGAGGAAAATTTTGAATCCTAATCTCATGGATATGTGCACTCAGCCATATCACACAAGCTTCAACGTTCTGTCTATGATTTCTTCATGAAGAAGAAGAAAGGAGGTGTACCCGAGAAGGAGACTCTTAGAGAGTATTTGCAAGAGTATGAAGATCAATACAAGGAGTTCAAAGACAACTTGAACTTCCAATAGTTCTCCCAGATCAAGGAGAGCCAAGGCATAAAGCAGGAGCATCATGGTAAGGGTAGATTCTATCTATATATCTTTGATGGATCACCTAAATGTCCAGTTAGGGTTTGGGTGGAAGAGCTAGATAACTTTATGAAAAAACATCAAGTTTCAAAGATTGAAGCCATCAAAGTAGCAGTGCTGCATTTTGAAAGCAAAGCATATGCTTGGTGGTTGTTTGAAGAATTCCAATACACCTACTTATGCAAGGTTTATTTCAAGGTTGATAGAAAGGTTTGATGAAGCTCCATGTGTAACATTTTCTGTTGACACTATCAAACCACATTAAATAGATCTTTTGCATGAGTTGGAAGGGTCTATGAATCCAAATCCATTTCTGAAAGCCATGGAAGAAGGTGTAATTTTGTCAAATTCATTTCCAAGGGCAAGATCTCCTTTGGATGAAGGATTCTCTTCTCAAAGGGAAAGCATGGAGATTCCTCCTTCAAAAGATGACCCAGATCTAAGGTCTCTTGTTGATGATGATGCAATTAGTTATTGACGAAGAGGAGGAGAAGGAAGGAGATGATAAAGCAGTCATAACAATGGCACCTCAAGCACCTCATGAAGAGAAGAATGGATCACTTGCTCCAAGGAACTTGCACTCTTGCAAGGAGTCCCACAAGGTCTCACACATAAAGCTCTTAGTATAACCCATGAGCAGCATATACCATCATTGTCAAATGATGAGATCTTGATGATAGAAGAAGAAAAAGAGGAGGAAGGGCATCACAAGGAGAAGAGCATGTACCTTCTCTGTTTCAAATATTGGAAGCACAAGGAAGGCAAGAGGACCTATGCATTAAAGGTAAGGGAAAATCTGTCTACCTACATCCACATTCTACTCTATGCCTTACACCTCTTTGCAAGGAGGTACGTTACCAGGATCACATCTTGATAGGAGGAAATCTAAATTTTTCTCTCAACTATGGGAAGCATATGCATACTTGGCTAAGGAGGGAGCCTTGGGAGAAGCTAGTACAACGTAGAGAATCTCTCATGAATTCAAAAGAGAGATGAGAAATTTCCTGAAAGGGGCATTGCTAACTCCCACTCAGATATATGTGCTAAGAGAGGAGAAATAAGAGATCTATGATAGAATGAGCATGAGGACACATGGAAACTCCATATCTTTGGGGCAGCCCATAATATTTTCATTTGCAAAGAAGATTTCTGAAGATGGCAAGGGGATCCTAACCCTCTTGTATATATGGGCCAAAATAAAGAAGTTTTGGAAGACAAGGACTTTCCGAGGGGAAGTTGATTTCTGTATGCTTCAATCTTGTATTGAGCAAGATCAGTTGCAAATGGGGTAGTAAAAGGGAGATTATGATGCACCAACATGTGGTTTTGATATCAAGGATGTCAAATATGGGAGCCATGAGAAGATAGGGGCTGCATTTTAGACCTCTACAACACTGTCATTCTTGGAGAGATTAGATCCTTATTGGGATTCCCAACTCATGATGGAATACTCCAACGACCTTTCAAAATGTGGGGTTCTTGATGGGGAATTAAAGGATGAAAGGTTCAAGGTGGTTGATGGAGTCATCTATTTATATAATCTCATCTTTTTGTTTAGTGACTCCAAGCTCAAGGAGAGATTACTAGATGCCACCTATGAGATCCTGCTTTCCAAACCCACTAGTTTAATTAGAGAATATCATACTCTCTTGGGTGGATTCATATGGGAAGGTTTCAAAGAAGAGGTGCACTCTCATCTGAAGATGTGCATGGACTACTTGGTAGAGGAGGAGGAGCATAGCTCTTGGAAAGATCCATCATTCACATCTCCTTACCTGTTGAGTGTGAGAGGGAACTCATCCATGTGTTACCTCACTAATGTAAAACAAGTATATAGAGAGGCTTGTATTTCTGAGCATTATAATGTATCTCCTATATGCTTATATTTTTCTAACACTCATTTGTAGAAAATTGCTCCAAAAGGGGGCATTATGTATGAGAGGTTTCATGGGATACCTAAGGCCATGAACCATATTGATGCAGGTCATTCCTTGGAGGATCTTGGAAAGCTATTCTATTCTTCATGGTTTGATTCTTTTACACCAATTATGATGCATTTCCTCCAAGCATTCATAAGATATGATGCAAGAAATGAGTGTTGGGGAAGGCACTTGTCATATCCTATTCTATGTCAGTTAAGGATAAAACTGTGCTGGTTGCACATGAGGGAACATCTTCCTTATAATTTATCATACATGGCAGCTAGCATGATTCTAATCATGATCCCACAAGCTGAAGATGTCCTTACATTTGTTGGGAGCATAGTTGAAGGAGAGGCACACTTGTTGGATGTGCCCTTGGGGAAAGGAGTTTCCCATTGTTTTTGCATTGCATGCTTCAAGGGGAGCATGAGATTTTGTATGGCCACTATCATAGATCACTTGTCCCTTTGTAGAGTGAGCCATATGTTTTTTGGTAACATGCATCTCATATGTATTGGGGAGGATTTTTTCTATGGATTTCCAATATGGGAGGTGATCCACTTCATTTGGATGATAGCATGGAGATGGGAGTCTCTCATGAAGCATGAAAATCCCCACGATTGTCATCACTTCTATCTTTAGAAGTTCATGGATCAGAAAGAGGGTTTCCAAAACAACCTTCCATTCTTTCATGATGAGAGAAATTGGGTTTACTCACCAAGGGCCAACTTTCACATTGAGGAAGGACCATTGGGAGACAAAACTATTGCAGAAAATTCAGAGCAATGGAGGAAACTATTTGATGAGGAGGCCACAAGAGAAGAAGGGGAGATTTTGTAGCACCCTTGCAGTTACTTGACAACAAGCAACATTTGGGAGGGGGAGACTGTAATATTCCTAAATTAGCTGCAGCTAATAGGAATATTAATTTTGCCTTGTTTATTTTGCATTTCATGATTAATGAATAAATTGTAAAGGAGGACATGTAAAACTCCTGAAAACCAAGAATAAATCAATGCCTATGTGAACAAAGACATATATGGGCTATGTAAATTACATCTTGCAGGTGTGAATGGGTCTAAATCACAATAATGGGTCACCTCTGACCAAGTCAAAAACGTAGTCTAGATGCATTGAACCTCCTTGAGGGACAATACAGTTCTAGAAGGAGATTCTAAATGTGAAAAGGGCTAAACCAATGAAGTGGTTTAGGGTTTTTCCAAGACTCCAATCTTATAAAAGGAGGAGGAGATCAACAAGAGAGGGTTGTTGAAGATTATCATTTCTGAAGATATTGTCTGCTCAGACATCCTTTGTTCGGTCTTCCTGTTCAGGAATCCCACCTCCTTCCTTGAGCAGCTCTTGGAGGAGACTTGCGCTAAATTTTCCACATTAGGATTTTAGGCCAAGCTCACCTTACACCTACAATGCTACTCTTGTTGAGGGTTGAGCTGTCTTTGTGAGTTGTAGCAGTGGAAGACACTAGATCTAATCAGATCTAGCTTATACTAGTGGCTCTTCTCAGTGAGTGTGTCTTTTAACCTCCTGGAAGAGTACATTAGCTAATTGTGCTTCAGATCTACATCTTGGCATCATGCCAAATCATTATCAGAGGCTACGACATTGTTTCTCTCCCTATACAACATTATTTACAGATCTATAGCTGCAGGGTGTTTTGTCTACATTTTGGAGGAGAGATCTCCGGTGTTGGGATTCTTCCTCTCACTATGGTGATCCATGGATTGGCCATCCAATCCATGTTAGTTTCAGATCTGATATACTATACCATTTTATTACTCAGAAATTTCTGAATCATTCTGCAGATCTGCAAGCTTAGATTTTAGATCTACTCTCTCTGCTTCATGTTTTGCACAAAACCCCAAGGGGAATGTATAGATCAAAATTTCTTGTACACAGATCTGTATTAGATATAAATTTTATGTACAGATCTGGTATAGATCTGAAGAATTATAAATTGCTACTTCAGCCCTAAAAATAACGTTGTCATGGTTGTAGCACCTCATCTCTGAGGATTTTTGTTGTATAATCTCATTCTTTCTCTTGTATACTGTATGGGCTGTAAAGAACATCTGATTTGATGTTATATATCTGATTTCTGAACCAACATATCAGAATCCTAATGTGATTTAGTGGATTTGCGTTATTTCAGAAGCAGTCCTTTGCATAGAGCTGCAGCCCCTCTCTTTGGGTGATTTTCAGCTAGACTAGTTTGTGGGAGATCTGTTTAACCCACCTAGTATGATTTGATTTTGCTTTCCTTTTGGATTTAGATCTTATATGAGCTGGTATAAGGGATCCAGAAGTTGCAAACTCAATTCTATGCACAGTATTCTCAGAAGTGCGTTATTTCAGCAGGCTTGCTGAGCTGTCCCGATTTTGGGATATCACAATTTCCTATGAAAATAATGTTTGATTGGATTTGTTCGGTTCCACCTCTCCTTTATGGTTCCGCTTCATTTCTTAAATTCATTATTTTATACGTTTCAATGCCTTTTTTGATATAAAATTTGCCCTCTCTTTGTCTTCGCATTCACATTACTTCATCTGCAGCTCACACAGAGGTTAGATAACCCACTGTGCCCTTAATGCGACCGGACCATCGCTTCTTCCTTAACCTCTAACTCTACACTATTGACCCTCCAATCGACATCATATTAACCATAGTGTTAAATAGTATATAACAATATGATGTGTGGATACCTGTTTACTATTAACCCTTCTTTCAATCCTGATCTGAGGTTACTACTGGTCGGTTAAATCCAATTTCAGAGAATTAGATGACAGATCAATCCCTCACTTCATTCTTCTAACTGATTCAATCAACAGATACAATATCAATATTATTTAATATCGATTCCTCTCCTATGTATAGAGCCTCGTCCCAGAGCGTAGTATGTACTTGTTGAACCAAGTATATTTTTACAGAACTAAAGCAAACAGGGCACATCTCGCATCAAATTTCAAAGTAAATTCTTTCATAAAGATGAATGTACTTATAGAATCTATGTCTCTGGCCTGATATTCAATGGGATGGCATTTCCACAATCAAATGTTTAATACTTCCCAGCATTCCACTCTTCATAACATGTTCAATAGAACTCCTTCAAGCCCTTTCAACTTCACTGCTCTGTCTCTAATTCATCTGCTGCTTCAGCTTCAATTCCTCTGTTTCATCTGCCTCTGTTGCCTCTGCTGTTTCAGGTGCTCCTCCTTTTCCATAAATGACAACATTTCCAACAGTCTCCCCCTTTGCATTGATGGCAACACATCCACCAATAATCCAATGCTTCCTCTGCCTATCTGCTTTTCCTCCCCATTTGACATTAATGGAAAAGGGTTGCACATCTCTTAGTGTAGATTCTATCTCTGCATTTCCTCTCTCTGAGATGTGTTTAGGCCTTCTTCTTCTGACTTTGTACCCTGCTGCTCCAAACTGGTGTAAAATAGTTGCTGAGAGAACACTTTTGAGGATTATTGATCTTGAATGTACACTGCAAGTTGATACAATCCCAAAGCACTGAATCCTTTCACTTGTATAAAGCTGAAAGTGAGGATAATGACACTTTATAGAACATATTATACCAGCTTTATCTAATAAGAGATGCATCATTGGATTAAACCTAAAATTCTGAGAATGCTTCAAATATACTTCAGTCTCTATCTGATGTAGTGCTCCAATACATTTCTATTGAGGAAGATTGTGGATGGAATATGTCTTCTTCTGCAATACTCATATGCAGTACATCATCTGTTCAATTGTGATGAAGTCAATATATATTTTATTGTTGTGGTACACTTTTCCTGCCTGTTGTTGGTGATATGAGCTCGGATGCTGATAAGGATATTACAATTAATAGCTGAAAGGTTCTTGCTACTTTTCATGCTGAATGTAGATAACGGTGGGAATACTATATTGATGTACTTTTTCCATAACCTTTGATCCTGAGGACCTGTACCACATTGCTGCTCCATGATAACTCTTGATATTCTGTTGATAGACATGCTGCCTGCTCCAAGTACCAAATGATATTACCTTGATAAAATATGCAGAGATTTCACTTTAGCTTGCACATTTACCCATAATATTAGACATCCTTCATAAATTATTCTATTGAGCTTTTCACTGTTCACATTAACAGTCATCAATATACTCAATCTGATCTTGTCATTATTTAATCTTTTTCTTAGTCTGTCATTCTGATTTAAAGGAATTTCACTGCATTTTCTTTTCAATGATAGTTCTAGAATCATTGCTGCCTTAAAAATAAACTCAACAGTTCTGATATAAAGATCTTTGGGAAGGCATCTTCAATTTATTTTCTATGAATCTTCATGGGTTGATTACTCAAGGATTTATTACTCACTTAACTGCATTCCTCCAAGTGGATTTTTCATAGATGAAAGATGTAATGAACTGATGATAGGCACTTTTCTTACTCATTATTCTTTAAGTGATTCATTGTTAATTCTAGCAGTATGATGCACTCTGTGATCATCCCTTAATGTGCTGATCTCTTCTTAGTTCAGATGTTCATTGCTGATGTTTCCTCTATCATCATGGCTGCTTGCTGCTTTCTCTCCTTCCATCAACCTGTTGGCTATTGTGTGCTTCAGGTGTTCTTCTTCCTCTATAGTTCTCTATTGGAGAAAATGTCCTTTCTCTTCCTTTCCTTATAGCTATATTCATTCCAAGGGGCTCTTATTATACTACTTTCATGGGGATTGTTTATGAACTGCTCTCCCCCTAGGATGTTTCTTCATATTTATCACTGGATGGATATTTTCTTTGCTTCCTAGAGCATCTCTCCCTGAGACTATGATGTTTTCATTATGTTATTGAGATAATAGGCTCCCCCTTTCTCTTTTCCTTCCATAATTTATTGGGGTTCATCATAATGTCTACACTTCTTTTAGATTCATAGCTTTGTTTGATTTGATTAGATTCCATCCTCTGTCTAGAGTCCTTTAATGTATATGGCAGATTACAATCCTTTGCTTTGTGACCATGATTGAGGCATACATAGCATCTTATTTGACCAAGGTAAATTTGAGCTGATGTATAATATTTTGTTCCCCTTTTTGAATACAATTTACATTCAACAAATTTATGTCCAAAATTATTGCATGCATAAAAGTAGCCATGGAAATGATTTGTGTACTTGGTGAAATATTGTCTTTTTTATTTGCTTGCTTGAGGTAGTCTTCTCATTTGCTGCATCTTTTGCTGGTTGAAGTTGATAGGCCTTGTCTTACATTGTGCTGCAATATGTCCTCGTTTATGACAAGAGAGACATGTTCTATTTTTCTTTACAAATCTTGTTCTTGCTAGCTTCTTCTTCTGTAGGAATCTTCTGAGCTGCTTCATTTTCCTTTACAACTTTTACAAAGATGATTTTCCTATTATCTTCTACCTTGGGCTTACTGGTTTCTCCTTCATATCCTATCCCAGCCTTTATGAGAGGAGATATTTGAGAATTGAGAATTTGGTCCAACTGTCCAGAGTTTTTCATTTGTGGAGTATTCATTAATACTTCTCTTTTGACTTTTTCTAATTTCTTTCTCAGGCACACAACTTCTTCTTCAAATTTTTCACATTCCAGACTTTTCTTTCTCATTTGTTGCAGCAGAGTATCTTCTACTTTCCGTGCTTCTTCAAGTTGAGTCTTCAGGCCAACAATCTCTTTCTTATCTTCATACTCTTTCTCATCACAAATTTGCACCAATGTCTTTAGATCTTTGTTTTCATACTTCAATCTTCCTATTTCATGCAAGGTTGTGTCAAGTTTGGATTTTTCTTCAGTTGCAATTTCTTCATGGTTCTCACTACCATTCACACTAGCAGGTACCTCATTTGATTGAATATTTTCCTTTTGACCTGAATTTTTCTTCTTCTTAATTCTCTTCTCCTTCTTGACAATGCAGTCCTCTGTGTCTATTCCATGCATGAAATGCAATCTGTCCCAGATTTCTTTTGCAGAGGTTAAATCCATTATCAACTCAAGGTCCTTGTTATGAAGACTGTTATATATCACACATTTTGCCTTGGCATTCCTCTATTGTTCTTTCACCGTGGGGGAGTCTGTGCAGTAACCATCACATACAAGCTTCCATACTTCAGGTTCATAAGCCAATAATCCTGTTTTAACCTTATCTCTCCATTCAGGAAAATTTGTCATACTTAACACAGGTACATTTTGATAGTCCATGACTTAACCAGATCTCCTTCAAGCTATTAGGCTTGCACCAAAGGAACCGGCTCTGATACCAATTGTTGAACCCTTAGTTAAACTGAGAGGGGGGGGTGGGTGAATCAATTTAACACATTCATGGAATTTTTAAAAAAATTTCATTAACACTTGTTTACACCTTCATTTCATGTTCAACTTAACATGTGAGTAATCTTAGAATGTGAGCAGCAAGCATTAATATAATGTAACAATAGACTTAATATCAGAGCAGCAAGTATTAAGCAGATGATATAAACCATATCAACACATAAACATCATGCACAGAGACACCAGATATAAGTGGAAACCCATAAAGGGAGAAAACCACATCTTATTATTGTTGTGATGCAAAGGCAAGCTCCAACTCCCTCTCACCACTGATTTTCTGTAGGCACCAACCTGATGAGGTTCTACCCTACTGTGTACTAACACATTCATCAAGGTTACACTGATAGTAAGCTCCAACTTCCTTACTCTTTCAAAAGAAAAACGTCACGATTTACCTTGGATATCAGCTCGTTCGTACCATCTTCATCGCCGTGCACCGGCCTTCATATTCTTCTTTATACTGTCTTCGCATGCGTTCAGGGCGCACAACCCTGACTCCTTCTTCTCTCGCCTCACTACTTCATTTCTCGCACCGACTTTTCACCGCCTCCTTCGTTCGCTCTCCCTCCTCGCTCTTTATCTTTTCTACCTCAATTCTGCATTCTCCAACCTCTCACTCTCTAACTCTCTTATGAATATCAAGGTGATATTATTTATAGAAATCCATTATGACTGTTGGCATTCCTAAGGGAATTTGAAATGGACATCCATGCCTCTTTGCCTTCTGCCATCTCATTTCTTTTACCCGCTCATTCAGAAAAATATAACAATATGCATTAATTTCAATATTATAGTGGGAGTTTTATTTTTCTCCAGAGACTTGCCAATGCATCACAAAAAATATAAAGTCAATTAAAACATTTACAGTTACATTTTTAGTTACATAAAGACAATTTTACTCAGCCCATTTTATGGCTTTTGGATTTGCTGGCTTTGTCTTTTCTGCTGCTATCAAGTAACTGTTTTGCTTTCTTCTACTCACTGTCTTCTGCATATTTTCTAGTTTTCAGTGCTTGTACACCTATCAAATTCATTCCTGTGCATATTCCTGTTCACCGTGATTGTGTTTCTACTGTATATATATAGCTGTGTTACAATATATATAACTGCTGACTTTAAATCTGGGAAAATTCCAATGCTTTGGTTCCTTTACTGGCAGTTTAAATAACTGAAAGTGGAGGCTAAAATATCTCCATGGTTATAAACCCAATATATGCCCTCTATGCAAGGTTCTCTCCTTCTATTATTTCAGGAAATTAATGTTCATTCTTGGCATTATTATTTTGATATTCGAACCTTAGAAACCATAACCCAATGGTTAATCAATCATTGAATCGTTCAATATGTGTTCATGGCTTTCACACATCGGGCCTAAAGCTTTAACACCTATTGTGTCCTCAACTTACTTGCTATGAGACACCACAACAAATCTTCGACTGTAGATATAACACAATTTAAACTATCGGCATAATTATACAGAGCTTTAACATACAAATTGCCGCGTTGTTTAACTCCGATACCTCTTGGCAATGTAACAATAATGAATCATTTTAATACATAAAATTTCCTTTTCGGACCCACTTTCCGAGCTTGCATCATTCTTTGATGCGATGTGATCACTCTGATTCGATGTGATGCAATCATTATTTCTGATTGCGATTAATCGCAATCGCAACTTCCAGTTGCATGTTCCCATATTCCTATGCTCCGATGCTCCGATGCGATCAATCACTGTTCACTTTGATATGCTGATGCGATGAATCGCTTTTCGAGTTTTTTCGAATGTCGCAATCGCAACTTGCATTTGTATGTTCCGATGCTCTGCTCCTTCTCCGATGCGATGTAACACAGTTTACTAGAACTCAAACATATATGAATCATCATTTAGATCATATCGGGTTCGGAACTCAATCACAATCGCAATATTTTGATAACAAGTTCCGCTGCCAAATTTTCTTTGATGCGATTGGATGAGGGTCCAACAATATAAGATTTTTTTACCTTTGGTTTCTTTGATCTTGAGCTCAATAATATGATACATATGCCTTGTATTATACCTTTGGTCCCTTATCCATAAATCGCTCCATATAAATTTATATATACGCTTTGGACCTTTGTGTATAAGGCGCAATATATGTAACGCGCTACATATATATAAGCTTCCTTATCCGCCTTATAGTATCGTCCAGCTTGGGTAATGATTCTCGGAATTTTATGCAGGTGGGGGGGGGGGTCCCACACTATATATAAAATATTGTCTATCAATATAGTATTAAGTCTTTTGCTCAGACTTAAACCTAGCATTAATGTATATATACATTTATATAACCTCTCGGGCTCCTTGGTTCATTTAATGTTTCCGCTCCCAGCATAGACTTAGCCATGTTCTTTATTCTAACCTTAGTCTTAAAGCTACGAATGGTTCCAGCTCTTTTAATTTCCATACACCCGCGCTTATAGCAATCCTGGGCATTTAGATATACGATGATAGACTTTTAACAGTCGAAGGGTTTCTATAGTTCGGACCTTACAGTAAGGTTCCCTGTCTATGATATATTGACTGTGCATAAAATAATCCCAATATAATTGGCGTTCACTTTATATTAACTCCGATCCCAGAACTTTGACAAACTCAATACAACCATTGCAATAAAGCGGCCCCAGCATTTAACATACCTTTGTGTGACTTCGATCACAATCCAACGGTTATAAGCCCATCGCGCTCCAACAAAATATCTGACGGCGTATAATGTATATCGCGCAACAAAGTTACACGTGACTTGCTCCTCCAAAATCACACGATGAAGGTTGTTTTTACAGACCACTTTTTGCCACGTGTCATTCCATTTTTGGAATCACGTTATTTTTCTCAAATCAGCTTACCACTTTAGGAGCTATGCGAATACCATAAACTGTTTCTTGAATCTGGATTTCACTGTTCCTCACGGTTCCGCCTCTCCTTTATGGTTCTGCTTCGTTTCTTAACTTCGTTATTTTATACGTTTCAACGCCTTTGTTGATATAAAATCCGCCCTCACTTTGTCTTCACATTCACATTACTTCATCTGCAGCTCACACATAAGTTAAATAACCCACTGTGCCCTTAATGCAGCTAGACCATCGCTTCTTCCTTAACCTCTAACTCTACACTATCGACCCTCCAATCGACAACATATTAACCACAATGTTAAATAGTATATAACAATCTGATGTACAGATACTTGATTACTATTAACCCTTCTTTCAATCCTGATATGAGGTTACTACTGGTCGGTTAACTCCTTCAATTTCAGAGAATCAGATGACAGATCAATCCCTCACTTCTTTCTTCTAACCGATTCAACCAACAATATCGATATTATTTAATATCAATTCCTCTCCTATGTATAGAGCTTCATCCCAGAACGTAGTATGTACTTGTCAAACCAAGTATATTTTTACAGAACTAAAGCAAACAGTGCACATCCCGCATCCAATTTCAAAGTAAATTCTTTCATAAAGATGAATTTACATACAAAATCTCTGTCTTTGGCCTAATCTTCAATGGGATGGCCTTTGCACAATCAAATGTTTAATACTTCCCAGCATTCCACTCTTCATAACATGTTCAATCAAACAGGCCCTTTCAACTTCAATGCTCTGTCTCTAATTCCTCTGCTGCTTTAGCTTCTATTCCTCTATTTCATCTGCCTCTGCTGCCTCTGCTGTTTCAGGTGCTCCTCCTTTGCCATCTCCTTTTCCATCAATGAAAACATTTCCAACATGATTTTAGGAATTATACGGGAGTTTTCAATACATATTTGATGTTTGGTGGTGTTATAATGTTCATCTATGGCAGAGGTTTGGAGTGGTTATGTTTTATGTCTGCAGAGTGTTCCTGGATCCTGGTTTTGATGGAACAACCAGTTTCCCCAATTTATGGTTTTCCACAAGAGAAATGGATGAGGTAAACTCCTTTTTGAAATTTAGGTTCTACGGTATCTTTAACATACTTGAGGCTGCTGCAAATGGTGTTCATAGGTTTGAAAGTGGCAGGAGTTTTATTCTTTTTAAATATATTGACAGTCCTATCAATGATACCTACGATGTAAGGTAAGTCAACCTTTCCAACAATGTTGTCCTTGTTGTCATTATTGTTTGTATCGTTATGTTTGGGTTCGTTGGCATTGCGGAAGGCCTTGATGGCTTGATTTTTATTATACCCATTTTTTAAAAATACCTCCATAAGATGCCCTTTTTCTGATTCCAAGTGATATTTGTTAGAAATTCCTTTTAAGTTACAATATAGTTTAATTTTTCTTGAGAGGTTTTTTCTTATGAAATATATTTCATATGTATCTTTTCCTTCTAATTACCCTGTAAAAACTCCAATGGTGGTGTTTTATGCCTCTATAGATATAATAAAATGGAGGGACCAATTGGTCCCTTTAAAAATCAGAGCTTGAGATACCTTAGACTTCAATTCTTCAAATGCATGTTGGAAATCGCATGTCCACACAAATTCAATATTTTTTTAAGGAAAAAAATGGATGGGAAATTTTTCAAAATATTTTAATGAAACATCTATAATAACCATCATGTACCAAGTATTTTTGTACCTCATTTTGTGAGCATGGAGTTGGCATATTTAGGATTTCCTCTATTTTTTTTGGATCCACATGAATAACTTTATCAAAGATACGGTGCTCCATAACGATTCCATCAATCAACATCATTGAAAATTTCACATTACATGAAAAACACTACTTTCCTTACACCTTGTTAATGTATTTTAAAATTTAACTATTTCTTCATTAAATTCATCACCATAAATCATAACATCACCCATATATATTTCCACACAATCATGAATCAAATCATAAAATATACCTATGAAAACTATTTGAATGATTGAAATAGCATTAAAAAATCGGAATGGTGAAACAAGGTAGGAGAATGTTCCTCATGGACAAGTGAATGTGGTTTTGTACTGGTCTTTGGGAAAAATTTGGATCTAGGAATAACTGCTAAATCCATCGAGGAAAGAAAAATAATTATTCGATACCAAGGTATCTAAGACTTGGTCAATAAATCGAAAGTGAAAATGGTATTATATGTTTCTTTGTTGAGATCTATATAGTCTAAAAAATCCTTAATTTTCCATTATTTCTTGGTACAATGAATAAAGGATATACCCACTAATTTTCATCATTTGGAAAAATAAAATAAGCTACAAGTAATTTCTATAGTTTTTCCTTAACTATGTCGCTTAATGATGGATTCATCTGGCGTTGGCGTTTGTGAATGGGCCTTAATAATTCCTTGATATATTTATGGTTTGTACATAAATATGGTTCGATCCCCTTCATTTCATATTAATCCCATGCAAAGGCATCACTCTTCCTTTGAAATACCTCAACTAGTTTATCTTTTTGTTGTTCTTTCAACCCCTTGTTGATGTTCAAATTTTTCCCATGTATAATTTTGATGATTTCTATGGTAGATTATTCATTTCCTTTAGCTAAATAATATTTTTTTAATGATAAAAAATTTGTTGAAGTAAGAGAATCCTGAAATTTTGTGTGTACAAAGTGTTCAATAACATGTGTGTAGGAGGAAGAGGAAGTAAAAGAAATGAAATTAATGATTTTGTAATCCTTACTATTTTCTTTGATAGCAAGATATTGAACAATAGAGAAATATTTATGGAATAATTTTTATTTTTTTCTTCCCCCTCCATCAACCCAAAAATTTGTTTTAGGGTCTAAACTAGGCTTGTCAGGAAGGTATAGGGTTATTTTTTTGGTCGAGGTGCCATGGGAGATCCTCTTGCTCCCATATTTGCAACTGTTGGCTTGAGGGGTCCTGACCTAGGTTCAGATTTATCATGCAATAAACAAACCCTCCAACTACTAGCCCTTTCGGCAATGACCTGATTGCACAGATCAAAGTCTCACTCGAAGTAGTATGGGGGGGTGTTGGAAATAGTTTTCCACACCCTGAGGAAGAATTTGATGTGGTGGTCCTAAATAGACTTATCACAGATAATATGCAGATGCGCACAACAACAAAATAGAAAAACAATAGATCAACTTTGTCACAGATTAGCTCAGAATAATTTAATATATATTCGTGCACAGTAAAAAAATGTACTTAATCGGATCTATTCATCAGAATTGTAATTCACACATACTAGAATCTACTCAATTGCGTAGATGCATTTAATCATAACAGAAGTAAATATAACACATCACATAACATATTTCGATCTCAAAGAAAATAACAGATACATAACACATCAAGTGCATAACACATTCAATTTCGCCAAAATAGTATTCTATATTAAGAGATCCAGTAGTTCAATACATTCAGTTCTTCGGTACCAATTACCCTTCCATGCACACAACCAGTGGATTATGCACATAGCCAGGACTATAGTCTCCGTGAAAACATCCAGAAGGAGCCTTTTCTATCCAAAAACCTAGACTTAGAACAAACCCTTACAAAACATTCATCATCAAATCATACTATATCTTTACCTGACTTGATCTATCTATGTTTATGCTATCTTAGTGCGCAGATATCATGGTATCAAACCATCATTTGAGACTCATAGTTTTCCCTTAAGACCAATTTACATTGAATAGGGACTTTGACCCACCCCAAAGCCCCTTTTGACTCTTTCGCACAACACACAAAAGAATATATACGAAACTTTGTCAAAATTAAACTTAGGGGACCCTGCTCCAACAGCCCCCCAACACAAACTCGTGACTCGTCCCGAGTCACTCTGTGCCAGGCTCCTTCATCTTTGCTTTGAGCGCTTTGACAGATCTCTTCAGTGGCAAGACCACTTCAACACTTTGCGCAACAACTCCCTATGCTTCATCCATGAGCTTCGTAGTCTTCGGCCCTTCAACTATTTGATTTATGTTGTGTTGCATCTGCTGAAGGTATTTAATGCACCATCTAGGGTCTGAGACAACTGCAGGGCTTCCTCAGCCCATGGCTGCATCCTTGCTTCCATTAATTATTCCTGATGATGTAGATCTTCAATATTTGTTTTAATAGCTGAGCCCTACTAAAGGCAAGAAATTCGATGTGCTATCACCAACATTGGCATTTCCATCCTAATGTCTGTGAATTGTTGTTCCTTTACACGCAACTCATTGTGCAACTGCTACACCATTAGGTCATTATGAACCGAAGTCCAAACACCCATGGCCTTATCTAAAAATTTTCCATAATCGGCGACTGCAATTGATATACTATCTGTTGCTGCGTTGACTTTTGCAACACACTATGCTCTGACCTCTAGTGGTGTTTTTGGTTGCAGCTTCATCTGCAAGTCTTCAATTTTCTGTTCAAATTCTTCTCTGATAGTCTCCACTTCATCACAGCAGCCAAACCTTCCAATTTTTCTGCAGGTTCGGCTCAGGCAGGGTCCACTGGAAAATAACTGCATACTTGATCAATTTTGGCCTCCAGGGCGATGCGCTCAACCTCAGCTACCAGACATGCTTCCTATATTTTATGTTTTTTGTGCTGAAGTTTGACTGCTTGCTGTTGTGACTCATTTGCAATACGGTATGCTTAGTCCTCTCTATACTATATCTCTTCCACAATAATGTTGTGGATCATGTGGAAATTTCCTGATAGGAGCACAACCAGATCAACATTGATCTCTCCACAGGCTCAGAGAATTGTGTGCAGAGTTTGAAAATCTTCTTGGATAGTGGGCGCGGGGATCCAAATGAGGCGAATATCCCTGGTTGATGGCAATACAGTGTTGATTGGTTGCGCGTTGGTGGCAAGCATGCTAACTTCACGTTGGATCACTTGGGCCACACTCACTTGGATCAAGCTCTCCTGCACTTTCCTCTATTATATGCCAGTTTGTACTCCTTTGAGTGAATATTTTTACTGTGCCTCCAGATCTGTTCATATATCTTCGATCGTGGACGTCACGGTGTGTTCAACTTCGTTGAAATTGTACTCTATTAGAGTGAGGTATTCTTCACCAGCTGCATTGGACCCTTTTTTCTTTTTCCATCGACCTCCTGTGACCTGAGATCCATGCTTTATTCCCTTGGCGTTCTGCACTACAAGCTCCTTGATAGTCTAAGCCTCAGTCTCCTTTGTACCTGCACCATTATTTTCAGGCGTAGTCTCTTTCTCTAGATCGATGGTCTCACCAGTTGTGGCTGGCATGGATTCTACTCTAATGTCTTTATCATTGGTCATGTACTTGTTTTGGCCTTTGTTGGAGTCTTTGAAATGGACGAGGATCCACCTCCCATGGTGCGCAACTCCAACCAAGATAGAGGCCACTTTGACTTGACATGCACTAATTCATCTTTTGTAATTGAGTAGGGAAAATCATACCGTATACCCTCAAAAATGCCTTTCATGAAAATGTGTACATTGTGGAATGTCGCCTTGAAGTCAGAAATCAACTTGTATTTCTCATACATGGTTGCAGAAAACCTTGGCTTGGATTGGATGGCTTGACACAGTGCTGAGTCAAAAATGACCGAGAAGCTCTTATTTTCGCTGATGCACACTATAATTGTGGAGTTTCAGAGTGTGGCATAGCATGCGGCTTCGTACATTGTGGGCTTAATGTCGGGAACCTATGTTTCTTCCGACGTCTTCCAGCTAATGAGTGCTATCAAAAGAAATAGACAGGCATAATAAAAATTCTTCCCATCTTCCTGTGCCTCACGCACATTCTCCGAGAATTCTGTACATAGATACTCGGCCCAATTGTATTGCATGCCCTTCTCACATTGTCTAGTGATCGCAATAACCTAGTTTGGGACTTCCTTTGGTCTACACTTCCTCATCATTTTTCCTTCTAGGATGAGAGTTCCAAATAAAACAACAGGGTCATTAATATCACTTACAAGGAACTTGCAACAGTGGTGCGTGACCTAATAATCATTCTTACTTTTCTCCTTGACCTTCTTTTCTTGGCCTTTGCCTTCAAATTGTACCACCAAGTTTTCACCTTGGTCAAGCAAGATGGTGATGCAATGGATTAGTGCGGCATCGATTGGTATGTGCTCCTCAAGCCATAAAAAATCGTCAAGGATTAGTGTGAGAAACTTCCATGCACATATATCATTTATATAGATGTACTTGAAGTGTGGAATCTATAACAAATTTAGCAGCCCTGCTTTGTGCAGGTCCAACACCCAGTGATTCGGCTCAACACGCACTATTCCTCCTCATAAGGAACCTGGTCCAAGTACCTCTGGGGTGTCAGGTATGAAAAATTTTCTTGATATATCAGGTCTTAGTCCTCCATTTTCAACATCAAAACTTTTGCGAACATATCACCTTCCATCAGTATGTTTCCAGGATTAATGACATGTTGATATAAGAACGCACTTTGTCGAGATTCTTCAAGAAGGAAATCGCGAGACAAGGCTATCAATATTCACCACATATTCCTCTAGTATGGTCTCTGGAAACTCCGTCATGGGCTTATTTTGGTGCTTAGCCGCAGTGGAGCGCATGTTGGACGGATAAATCGTTCTTGCGGACAAGACCGATCTCCCTAGTACTAAAAGTATCTAGCAACAAACAGCCAAATAGACTAATCTTTCTCTAAGCATATATGATATATGAAAAGCTCTATATAGGTGTTAAAAGACCTACCTTATGTCCAATGCTTGTTTGAAGTTTTTGTTATCCTTCGCGCACTTGAAGGAGTTTCGCTTGTAAACCTGCAGTCACAAACAAACAAAGTATTACATAGCACCTGTATAGACATCATCATAAACCATGCTTATCATAGTGATCAAGGAATCTATGAAATAAACCATTAACAAACAACTTACTGAGAAAAATGAGTATATTTGTATTAATTTCAAGAGAAGGAAAACCTTACAACCTGAGCCTTGATGTTGCACAGGCCTTCCCGGGGTCCGAAGCAGGAGTCTCCTCTACTTTGAAAAGCTCTACACTCTTTCAATCAAGACAAATAGAGGTATGTAATCTCCTCACAAAAGTCTTCGTTTAACTCAGTCTCGAATTCCAACAAGATTTATCTTCAAATATTCTAAAGCTTCTAACTCCCTTTGAGGCTACCCAATGCCTCGTTTTATAGTGGAAAAGAGGAGGTTTTTCTGTTCCAAATATGAAGGGATAGAATCCTCCTTCAAAAGGATAAGCTCCTCAAATCAAGGGGTTAGCTCCATAAGGTAAGGGATACATGCACCTTATCAAAGCGTACTCATCCCCGAAAATTCTCGTCTAGAATCTTCTAGAATTAATCTCAAATCAATTTTTTAACTTTACTTTCTCGCCTTTTTGAGTTTTACAGGAGTCCACACCTATAACACATAGAAAGTGTGTTTTAGGTCCGCAGTAGAGCTAAACATTAGGTGCGGGACCACATGCAATGTATAGAGAAAGTGCGATACCAAAGTTTAAGAGATTTTTAGGAACTTTTATCTGATTTTCAAGGCTTGATATGAAGAACTGATATGTTAGACTTGCAAAAGGAGGAAGTATGAGTTATAATGAACTCATACCCATAACAGAATGTCAGGATGAAAATTTTTAGTGTAACAGATTGCCCCCTAAAGTGCAAAGTATGGAATAGATGAAACTGAAGTCTGTCATATATGAAGAGTGTAGTACTTTATCATTTCAAGGATCATCCTATGGACACCCCAGTCAGAACCTGTAAAAACATTCAATGAAAAATATATATGTATACATATCATCACTGAGGTAGGCATTCCCATACTCAGATCAAAACTAACTAGAACTAACTTAAATTGTTCTGATACAGGAATGATTTTGAATACATCACATTATAGACATGTTTAGACACAGTATGGACGCAGCCATCTGTTTATAAATAGTCTACTGTATGAATGATAACAAAATTCCTCGCAGCCTGGATGGTAGAAACTAAATCTAGGGTCTTGATTTCCGCATCTCGAACTAGTACAATTCTGTCCATGTGAATAAATGTGTTGAAGTCGAACATGGTAGAAACCACTTGATTACCAGTCAATGATGTAAACTGTTAACAAGTGTGAGAGAAACCACTAGTAATGTCAATGGCTCTCAAAGTATTTCAAGACAATCACAATGAACACGAGCCAAGTCAACATCTCACTCAATCATTCGATCGAAGGTCTATGATGCAACCTATCGTCAAAGGCGAGAAAGCTGCCATTAAGGCATGCAGATTTCAAGGTACTGACGATTTCTGGATCAACTTCCTAGATAATGTGCTGATGTCGATAGAAAGTGATCTGTCGTAGGCAAGCCCACAACACGAAATCATAGATCAAGTTTTGAAAATATATTGGCAAGGACTCACTCAAGACAGAAAAATGGAGGATGATATTTTGTAGATGAATAGTTTATTGGTACTATTCTCGTTGAACACATTACGACACTCGTTATATATCGGGGATAATTGACCAAAGATACCTCCGTAAAACCTATCAAGACTTTCAAATCGTGGTTTGATTAATCGTTAGTGTGGTTTCCCAACCCAGGTGAATGAAAGTGTCATGTTCAAGAGTGGTTGACTGAATTTTCAAAGAATAAAAATATAACAAACACACCCATTTTCCTCTCTTTTCCCCCACCATTTCTGGCAAGTACCTCTTTATTTTTGAAAAGCTTGAGGAGGATAACATTTTACCGTTTATAAGCTCATCCTTCAGATGAGTCCAACTTAGTTTAAGATTCGAACCCTAAGAAGGAGTGGTTCGTTCCTGTTTGAAATTGAACAGGTCCTTTTACTGTTAAATTTTAACGAGTCCAGTATAGGAGAAACTCGGTGTTTTTCATTTTTAGGGAGTCAGAAGAAAAAACATAAGAAAACTCCATGGGTGTACTTTTTCGTAAATTTAGTCTCTCGAGCCCGAAAAAGGATAAAATAATGCGGGAGAGAACTCTATTGACCGTAATTAGTCAACGTATACCTTTTTTCGTAAATAGTCCATTTCAGTCCGTAAAAGGGGTAAACTTATACTGAAGGGACGATCATTCATTTACTTTAACGAGTTCGAATAATCAAGTACTTGGCAATCTTTTCATATTTAGAGAGTCTGAAAAGGGCTTAAAAGAGGACTCCAATGTTTCGCTTTTTCGTAAATTTTTTAAAGAGTCCGAAAAAGTGATAAAAGTATGCTCTTTGTTGAAAAATGATCAGTTTTCCTGAAAAATCCAATTTCTGCACAAAAACTTGAAACATTACACATACCTATTTAAGATAAGTAAAAATGCTTTCAAAAATACCCTTTTTAAAGTGAAAAATAAACAAATTAAAAATTCATCTATTCGAAAAAACTTATAAAAAGGACTTTTTCAATTTCATTTTTACTGTTCAATTTCAGAGTGAAAAGTAAAAGCTTTTGGGTAAGAAAGTTCCTGTCAAGATTCTGGAAAGTCCGTCCAACGAAATTGAGAACCGTCAGTCCCAGGTAATCCACGACCTATTAATCTTGTACTTCATCCATTTACAATTCAGTTTTAGGCTTTAGATTTTATTTTTAGGGAAAAATATGGTTTAAAAATTCACCCGAGGGGGTCCGCAGGTGAGACACATGGGACCTGCGGACCCCGACTTTTTTCTATATGGAAAAAATTCGTGGGTCCGAACTCATCACACAGTGCGTGTGCATTTCTACGTACTGTGTATAAAGGCTAAGTGCAGTCCTCGTGTGTTTAAATTTAAAACTCAAATTTCTCATTTGCCGCCCAAAAATTTCCAAATTAGATTGTTCTAACTTGTGTTTTTATGCATTGTAGGAGTAACAAGATGTTGATTTGGAGAGAACGCGAACATGAGGATGTGGCTGATGCCGCAATGCTCCATTTTCCCACAATGCAAGCATTAAAATCATGCGGTATATATAAATTCTTGGCCATCCAAGGCATGAGGGCACAGGTAGACCTCCTGACATGGCTGGTAAACAGGTGGAATGTGCAAGACCATTGTTTCATTATTGGTGGCCACCAGCTCGAAATTGAGCTGGAGGATATTTATTTTCTAACTGGTTTGTCCAAAAGGGGCGAACAAGTTTCTCTGTTTGGGACTAGGCCAGGTGGCCAGTCTGTCGCTAGTCTTCAACTAGAATTCTGTAATGATCAGGCAAACCCTAGGGAAAAACGGATTGACATAAAAAACATCATCCGTCCCGAGTTGAAAGTTATTGCATTTACTGTTACCAGACTGTGTGGGAGTGTTGTGCTGCATGTGGCTACCGGTTCCCAAATGCGTATTGTTGTGGACTGTTTTCGCGACACCATTTTCAACCGGTGCGAAGCTGTATTGGCCAATATAAAAGGCCAATTGACTAGAGCGAAGAATGGTAAACTAAACAACTTTGGATATGGATCCATCGTCGTTACCTTTGCTCTAGAGAGGATCCCCATGCTAGCTCCGCAGAGTATTTCTGTTGATGCCGGTCGACTTCGAGAACCTAGGATGACTCGTTGGGTCGCACTGATGGCCCGTCACAGTATTGAGGGCTCTGAAATTGTTTGATTTCCTCCTTCATATTTTCGTTGGCTGGATCGCCAAATTTTTACCATAGAGGACTTTCCATATGCCGGGATAGATTTCCGCGGCGACCGAGAGATGACTCTCCCAGCCGGGGAACAGTGGGATGAATCAGGTAAAATCATTTTCAACAATTTCTAAGTTCTAAATTTTTTTTATTTTTTGATCGTCTTTGAAGCTAATAACCAAAAGTTTTGAATGCAGATGTGGGCCCACGGCGACCAGCCCATCTCCAACCTTATGACAGAAGACAACTAGTTGTAGTTGCACCAGCCCCAGCCCCAGCAGGCCAATCAACGGAAATCTTGTCTGACTTAGAGCATCACCTAGAGCGCCTGACTCTAGACATTCTAGAGACGGACATAGATGAGATTCCACTCAGATTACAGAGATACGTGATTGGTGTTCCAAGACCTTTTAGGAGGTTCCTATGTAGGGTGGCCCGAGCAGTGGTCTCTTATCGTGATCACCATCAGTGATGGGATGATCGTGTTGTAGACTCATATTTTGACTTTTTGTGTTATCATTCTACCGATCATAAGGTGTTTCCAACCTATGATTGAAGACGATGTATATTTTTTTGAAAACACTCCTATATTATGATATATCACTATTTACCGGCTATCTGTGTGCATGTTATGGATGCTGTTTGATTTACTGTTTTGATTATTGCAAATGTTGATTTATCATACTAGAAGCAACTGCATCTGCTAATGTATTTAAATGTCTTGGAATATGTTGATATTCAATGTAATCAAATTCACGTTCCAAGAGACGAACTCTTAAAAATAACTGTAATAACACTGGATTTCTAATGGTATAAACTCTGTTTAATTGTAATACAACAAGTTCAGAATCCAACCTAACAATCAAACTCTGAATCCCAAAAGATATGGATTCAGACAATAACTCAATCACTGCACTATACTCGGCAATGTTGTTCGTTGTTTGACCAAGGCTTACCCCATGCATGGAAACTAACTCGTCAGAGGGTGAATAAATAACCCAAGCTGCGGAAGAAATGTTCCGTGTACTACGACAAGCACCATCAGCAAAACCAATGTAGGTTTGAAGAGACTTCGACATCTGCAATATCAGGAGTAAAACTCAGATAAGCAGGAATAGTGATAAAAACACACTTCTAAACTAGGCACACTTTTCTAATCTAAGACACACCAGCAGTAAATAAATCTAATCTAATAAAAAATCTCCACACCAAGTTTTAAGCATAATATCGCTTTAGATAAAGCCCATTTCTGGGTTTATCCAAAGGGACACCGTTAAAATCTATCAACTCATAGGCTCCTTTTGCTAACTTTCGTTTGACAATGAAAGGACCATGCCACATAGGCACGAATTTCCCAGCCCCTAGTTTATCGTTGGCTTGATCATAAAGTAAGACTAGGTCTCCTTCTGAAAAATTTCGAGGGGTCACACTTCTATCATACTGAGCTTTAATTCGTTTAACATGAGCCTCGTTTGCTATTGCAGCATTTCGTCGATTCTCATCTAGTTGAGCCAAGTACAAGAAACGTTTCTCCTCTTCAGACGTAGCTGGGAGTAATTCTATGGCTAATTTCAGTGACGGAATTTCGCATTCAATCGGCAACACAGCTTCCAAACCGTAAACGAGTTGAAAGGGAGTGAAACCAGTTGATGTTTTTACCGAGGTTCGATATGCCCAAAGTGCTAAAAATAACATGGAATGCCAATTCGTCTTGTGAATACCAATAATGTGTTTGATCATGGTGACTAAAACTTTATTGATGGCTTCAACCAGACCATTGGCTTGTGGATAATACGGAGTGGAACTATCGTGACGCAGGCCAAGTTGATCTGTCAGTTCAGTCATCATGACATTCCGAAAATGACTTCCATGATCTGTAATAATGGCTTGAGGAACACCGAACCTAGAAATTATGTGATTAAATACGAAAGTTGCAGCAGTCTTGCCGTCAGCCGAAAATGTAGGCATCGCCTCGGCCCACTTAGTAAAATAATCTACTGCTAAGATAATATATGCATGCCCCCCGGCCGAGTGAGGGTTACATGTAATAAAATCGATACCCCATTTCGCGAAAGGACCAACAACAATTATAGGGTGAAGAGGAGCGGGTGGCGCGCGCATTTTACGATCAAAAAGTTGACAATTGTGGCATTTCCGGACCGCATAAATACAATCTTTGAATAATGATGGCCAGAAATAACCAGCGCGCAATATCTTTTGGGCAGTGGCATACCCAGACATATGACCGCCACATGCTCCAGAATGGCAATCATTTAAAACCTTTTTAGCTTCATCATGAGTAAGACAGTGTCGAAAAACAGAATCCGCTCCACGACGATAAAGTGTATCACCAATAATATTATACTATTGGGATTGGAAACGTATTTTCCGTCGCTGAGATCGTGAGATTTCGGGCCGAAAAGATTGGGTTTGGAGATAAACGATAATATCTCCATACCATGGATCAAGAGTACTGATAAGAAACAAAGATTCGTCCGCAATGGACTCCTCTGCCACTATTTCAATATCAGTAGAGGGGAAATCACACATTAGTTCCGCAAAGACCAAAGATTTCTTTGCCTTGGATTTTTCAAATTCCAAGTCAAATGCCTGTAGGATGACTATCCATTTGGAATACTTGCCCCCTAGCAATTGTTTGGTCAAAATGTACATCATAGGGTTACAGTTAGAAATTACTGTGGTTTTGCGTAACAAAATGTAATGTCTAAATCTTTGGACAACTTGTACAGCTGCCAAGGCCAATTTATCCACATGCGTGTATTTGATCTCAGTCGAATGCAGATTTCGACTAAGATAGTAAATCACATGTTCATTGTGAGATTCATCTTCCTGAACCAACACCATCCCAATAGTGGAATGAGAAGCGGCGAGGTACAAAAATTAATCCTGATTGTAATTGGGAGGATGCAATAACGGTGCATGGGTCAACGCGTGTTTAAGTGCATCAAAAGATCGATCAGCGATCTCGTCCCAAAAGAATGGAATGTTCTGTTTCAACAATCGGGTAAAACCCTTTGTAAGCTCGGCATAGTTAGGAATGAATCGACGTAAAAAGTTTGCTTTCCCCTGCAAACTTTGGAGTTGGCGTAAAGTCGAAGGAGGAGGCAATTTAACAATAGCTTCGACCTTCGACGAATCTACGCGAATGCCTGCTTTTGAAACAACAAATCCCAGTAAATGACCCGATTCTACACAGAAAACACATTTGTGTGGATTCAGCCTAATTCGATAATGCCGACATCTCATAAAGATGGCTCGTAAATGAGTGAGATGGTCTGCCCTATGTAACGAATGAGCAGGTATATCATCGAGATAAGGCTGCACAATGTGTTTAATGTCATGAAATGCGTAAGACATTTCCCGTTGAAAAGTTGCTCCAGCGTTCTTTAATCCAAAAGGTAGTTTGCAATAAGAAAACGTCCCCCATGGACAAATAAAAGTTGTTTTCGGTTGATCCGAAGGTAGTATGTTTATTTGATTGTAGCCCGAAAATCCATCCATAAAAGAAAACATTTCACTGCCAGCACAATCATCAATTATTTGATCGATATAGGGGGTTGGATAATTGTCCTTAGGACAAGCTCGATTAATATCCCTATAATCCATACATACTCTTATTGTTCCTTGTTTTTTAGTCACAGGAACAATATTATATACCCAATCCGTTAAGGGGATTGGATAAATGAATCCTACACGAAGTAATTTTTCAACCTCTGCTTTGATAGCAGCAGCTTTTCTAGGATGAATTTGACGTAAACGTTGACGAACAGGTTTAGCATCCGGGTAAGTCTTAATTTCATGTACAACGATTGACGGATCAATTCCTGGCATTTCTTCATAGGACCAGGCAAACACATCACGAAATTCTTGAAATAGGGCTTTATAAGCTTTAATTTCATCTTCAGTACAACAAGCACCTATATGAATGTTTTCAATTATTCCTGGTTTTACTGAAATGTCAATGGGAACCGTTCGAGATATATTTTCCAAATTTAACTCAGAATTAGGATTTTGCAAAGGATTCTGTGGTTCTTTAACATATTCAGCAGTAAAAATTGAAGCGAAATCATCTTCAAAATGATCTAGCTCAGGTAAAAATGAAGATCGGTGATGTAGATCTTCCCATGGTAAATCGTCAACAGACAAAAACTCACAAATTTGCTCATCAGTATGAACAAGTTTAGGAAATGTCGTTGTGGCTGAACTAGATATAGAAAGTGATTCCTCATGGATCCCATTCATTGGATCAGTTTCGGTTGAAGAGGGGTTGGAAAGTGACTGTACAGCCTGATACGCAATTTCAAATGGACTCAAAGGCATCATGCCATCAAATGAATCTAACTCGGAGTCGGAGGGTACGATCCAAGGATCATCAAACGTAACAGTGTCTGACGAAATCATGTGAATATTTGCAATAGAAGGCGATACGTTAGGAGGAGGAAAGGAAAAAGTTCCTAGTAAACCAGAATCTTTAATCAATCCTACTCCAACATCCTTATAAGGGATAGCCGCTTTACCAACGTGCTGGATTGTTTCTGTAGAGGCTGGGTCGGAAGAGAAATAAGTTAACTGATCTATTGTAACGATCTTTCCTTGATATGGAAATTTTATGAGTCGAAAGACCGAAGAAACAACAACAGTCATAGCATAAGACCAACTGCGACCTAGGAGAAGGTTGTAATCTAGAGGGGCATCAACCACTTCCACATCTAGATTTACTATTTTACCTTCGACCCCTATGGGTAAATCCTGCAAAATACCAAAAGGTTGAAAACCTCGACCATCAAAAGCCTTAAGAATCGTTGGAGATTGGTTAAGTGTAGGAGAACCAAGTGATTTCCAACACTGAATCGACATAATACACGTTGAAGCTCCCTCATCAATCACAGTCCGAAAGATTGGTCTGTTTTTTACTAACACTGGAATCTGGAAAGCCATTTGGTGAGGTAGACGAGGTGTACTATTTTCTAAATCGAAGATTATAAGATTGGAATCCTGAATATCAACAGCTCCTATAGCAGACAAAAGCAATTTACGATGTGCTGGGCATGATTGCAGCACTTCCAAAGCCGACATTGCTGAAGGAGAAACAGCTAAGTCTTCAACAATGTTGTAATTCTGAGCAGCTCTCGCATGTGGATTGAAAGCTGATTTATGAAGAACACCTTTAGCAGGCGGTTTGATTATTAAGTCTGGATTTTGTTTCTCGATCTGTAGCGGACCAGAAATAGGAGGAGGTGTAGTTGATGCGTTTGCATTAGAAGATTCTGCTTCTTTACCATCAACATGATTCTTACTACCGTAATCTTGCGATCGCGTCGCAATCCTTACATGAGACATCATCATAATAGGTTCTTCAAAAGTAGTCGAGGTAGAACCAACCATCTTACTATCTTGAATTGGAAAAGGATCCTTCAAGACAGCAGGTTGTTGCGATCCTTTAACGAATTTCGTAACTTCGGCTCGATATGGACATTCTTTCGTGAAATGATCCTCTTCACAAATGAAACAAGGATAGCGAGGTTTACGTTTTTCGTCATTGGATTCATTTTTATCAGTTTTCTCTTTCGAATTATTTTTGTTTTTATTCTTCCCTTTCTTTTTACCACCGGATTTAGATTTGGTCATAGATGTCTCTACGACGTGAATATCGGCAGAAACTTCGGGGGAAGATTCTCCTTTCGGGGAATCAGGTAAAGTTATAATAGGAGAAGAATTCTTTGAAGATTTATTCTTACTTTTAGAATTGACTGTACCAATCATACCGTCAGCGGCATGAGACCCTGAAGGAGCAGCAGCTATTTGACCTTGTTTTGGAAGGTCTGGGATTTTTTCATGTAAAGTACCTGACTGCGTATAAACGAGGTCAAGGTACTGAGCTTGAGAAATTACTTGCTCTTCAATAACAACACCAGCTTTAGCTACATCTTCAGTAATCTTGGGTAATAATGATTTAACAAACCATTCCTCCAAAATTTGATCTGGAATATAAACTTTCACCAAACGTCTCCTACGTTGCCATTCATGGATATGATCAGAAATATACGTAGACGTGGATTGTTTCAGCGAAGTTAATAATTCCGTGCCATTGTCGTATCTGACTGGAAACTGAAAATGAGTCAAGAAGGCAGTTGCTAACTGACTGAAGTTATGAAATGAGCCTCGTGGTAACTCGATGTACCATTTGGCTGCAAGACCAATAAGAGTTCTTTGGAAAAGGCGTAAGCGAATCGAATCATCAATAATTGAATTAGACGCACACCAGAGGTGATAAGTCATGACGTGATTTGATGGATCCTCTCCTGACTTACCTTCGAATTTTGGTATATCACTGGGCAACTTATGTGGCATTGGCGGCCAGTTCTGATAATAAAAAATTGGATCATTCGTAAGGCGCGTCAAATCAGGTAAATCTAAAGTTGCTATAAATGGTAATTGACGGTTAGGATCACGAAAACCTTGAGTAGCCAAAGCAGTTCTAGGAGGTGGATACCCAGGATAGCTGGGAATCGGATTTGCATTAGGAATTGTGTAACCTCCCGGAAAACCAGGATTAATCGTACCAAAATGGGGTTGTTGAGGCTGTTGATAAGTATAGCCAGGGTACGGTTGATACTGATAGTTTGGATTTTGTGTATAGGGACCGAATTGCAGCTGTCCCTGGTACGGTTGATACGTGAATTATGGTTGACTTGTGACAACTGTACTTGTACCGGTTTGTCCTGTAGGTATCTGAACCGAAGTCTGAACTGACGGTCCTGACTGAGGTACAGAGACTTAAGGGATTTGCACGGATACAGGGATAGTTGAACTCGGGGTTACAGATACTCCAGAAACAGGTGTTACAGGTTGGACATTCGTTGCAGCGGTTGCAGCAGTTTGTGGCGGAGTCTGAGGTGAACTAGGCCCAGCCTGCTGAACCGAACTAGGTGCAGGAGTTTGAATAGCTGGCTGGACAGGTTGTTGGGTTGGACCAGAAATTAAAGGCTGTCCAGGCTGATAAGGTAACTTCACATTAGGCTGCATAGGCTGTTGATATTGGGATGGATCCCACACCATCATTCCGGGGTATTGTCCCGCAGAAGGTTTAACATAAGGACCATAACCTGGTTGAACGTAGGGTTGATAATTAAGAGGTAAATTTCTGGCTCCTTGAATAGATGGTTGACCAGAAGGCTGTTGGTAACCTTGAATTGGGTACTGACCTTGAGGTTGATAACCCTGAGGCGCGTACTGAGGCTGGGGTTGATAAGGACCCTGAGGAGCATATTGAGTTTGGGGTTGACCTTGAGGTATGTATTGTCCTGAAGGTTGATACCCTTGAGGTATGTACTATCCTTGGGGTTGTCCCCCAAAATAATATGATTCCACAGTTTGTACTGGGAAAAAGCTACCTTGAGGTTGTGCCCCGGGTGGTAACTGACTACTTTGAGGTTGCCCTCCAGGTGGTAATTGACTACCTTGAGGTTGCCCTCCAGGCGGTAACTGACTACTTGAAGGTTGCCCCCCAGGCGGTAACGGATTTCCTTGAGGTTGCCCCCCAGGCGGTAGTTGACTGCCTTGTGGTTGAGGATTGGGAACATTACCAGACATCATAAAAATTTGCTGTGTTCGATGTTTCAATTTTAAGACCATTAAGACCAGATGATAACACGTTTTCAATGGGTTGAGGAGCTGCTCTCGAGAAAGTACCAGATAGAGCCTGGTATCCTGAAGGAACAGTAGGACCACCATGTAAAAATGATTCCGGAGTCTGGGAAAACATGGATGACTCTCCTGCCATAATGGATGGCAGATAGTAACCTCTGGGTGTAGGATGAAATGGAACTCGAGGTGGATGAAAAGAAAGACCCAGATTTTCTAAAAAATTTGTTAAGGATAGATACCAAGCACTAGTTCGAATAGGGCTGTAGAAAATAGATTCACGCTCCCTAAGATTTAAAGATTGAGGGGAGTTGGGAAGAGATATATCTTCGTCTGGATTAGTAAGTTCTTCAATAGAAATAAGACCAGCTGGAAGATCGTCAGTGACGATATTTCTTACCCTAGGTGAACCAATATCGCTAGAAGTTGGTGAAATAAATCCTGAGGATGTTTCCAAAACAGAAGGTTCAGTTTCAGGTTCAGAGATTTCAGGTTCATCAACTAGTTCACTGGAAGGAGAAATATAACCAGTAACTTCAGAAACTGAAATCGGCTCTTGAATGTATTATGTTGTAGGTGTTTGATAATCAGGATGAATTACAATGGATGAAGTTCCAATTTCTGTTGATCTAATCCCACTGCTGCTAAATAATACCAGAGCACGTAGCCCTTCAAGTTGACTTGGTGTATATTCAGGGGGTTTCCCTTGTAGTCTCCGGGATTGTCTTGGCAAGTCCGCCACGATTAAAAAATTAATTAACCACATGCAAACAAAGAAAATTTCAATGAAAACACCTAAAGTCTCTAAGAAACAAACAGTTGAATCATACGCTTAAAAAATCTAAGAGTTCAAACCACACACAAACAGTAACTTTCCGTACTAAAAACACTAGTTGGTGATGAAATCCAACTTAGTAAAATTTTAACACGAAAAGGGCGGTTGGAACAGTTACCCCGACAACCTGCTTAATGAAACAGACCGGTGCAAGTTTCTCCACTATACCATCTCGAGTGAAGATAACCCTCCGAAGAGTCCAAGTGAGTCTAGCCGACGTCTGCTCCAGGTACAGTGGGATCTTCCCTCCACCGTCACCTTAGGAAAGAATCCTAAATATTATGGCCTCTAAGGTTACCAACAGAAACAAATATACTTGGGGGAACAGTCTACGATCCGACACACACGCAAGGGCAGAGTAACAAAGCTCAATCCCCTTGAAGGCTCCTTGAAATAATCCAAGGTATGCCAACAAGTGACCCCAGGCTCCTCGACAATGGTCTATCCGAGGTTTACCGTTGTTAATACGTGTATATCTTCTATCATTCCCAATGAGGAAGGATTGATTACCTCACTGGTTCAGATATGATCTCGTGCTTGACTCCTTTAGGAGGAGCTTCCCAGAGCATAGATGCAACAATTGGAATTTCTTCCTACCGCAAGATTTGTCTACTTGTTTGTTTTTACTATCTTGGAGAGTTAATTACTCCCTACTCCAAGATACTAGCCTAAGCTATGTTGGTGATAAGAGCCCTAGAAAATAAAAGATTGCTAGATGAATTTTAATTAAGCGTTACTTTTATGAGTTGTTTCTTAAGTCAATGGGTGCGGAAATGAAACTTTGGTGGTGTGAAGACTCGATTTCCAAAAACACTAAAAATGCACCTAAGAATGATAATCAATTCTTTTTCTTTCAATGAACTTCTATCTAAAGAAAGAGTTGGAGAATGCAACCTTTTAATAAACAATTCTTCCTTTAAACATAAAGAATGATTGAAAGAAAATATTTTTGTCTTTTCCAATAAATGATTGAAGCTCACAACGAAATCCCTTTTCTTTCAAAACTTGTAGCTACAAAAGCAATTTTCCTTCAAAAGAGATCTACAAATTTCTAAAAAGAACTCAAAACTACAAAACTAATTTTGAGATCTACTAATTTGCACTCAAAACTACAAAACTAATCTTGAGATCTAAAATTTTTTTAAACAATCTAAATGAATAAAAGCTTTAAGATTTTTTGAAGAATGTTTTACTTAGTTGTTCAGCAAACTAAGGATCTATTCGTCCAGAATAACAAACAGATCAAAAACAATTTTCCTTCAAAAGAGATCTACAAATTTCTAAAAAGCACTCAAAACTACAAAACTAATTTTGAGATCTACTAATTTGCACTCAAAACTACAAAACTAATCTTGAGATCTAAAATTTTTTTAAACAATCTAAATGAATAAAAGCTTTAAGATTTTTTGAAGAATGTTTTACTTAGTTGTTCAGCAAACTAAGGATCTATTCGTCCAGAATAACAAACAGATCAAAAACACTCAAATATGTTTTTTTTTATAAAAAATGAAATTCAAAAACCTATTAACAAAGTTTTTTCGAAGAATTGCAAAGAAACAAGTAGCTTTATTTCTCAATAAAGGATGATTTCAAAATCAGGTCAGATTCAGCAAAAGAAAAAAGACCAATGTAATCTGAGGTACTTCAAACCGTCAATGCTTCGAATCACTACAAAGACCAAGTGAAAAGCAATCCAAAATGCAAAATCTTCTAGAAAGTCATCAAAACATCAATACTGTTGGAATTCATTGACAAAAAGTTTTTGATAGAAACAATCATCAATCTAGGTAGAAACCAAAAATACTAAATCAAAATAAAGAGAAACTAAAGAAAGAAATCTGGAATTTTTCTAAAATTTTAACAGGGTCCGCAGGCCCCCAGAAGCAAAAGGTGCGGTACCGCACTGTTTACTTAAAGAAGATGTGAAACTGCCCGCACTGTCAAAAGAAGACAGAGTGCGGTCCTCGGAAAAATTAGAGAAAACTCAAAAGATTTAAAAAATTTCTAAAACAGAGAAAACCTAAGATACCCAGGTAGATATCTATCAATCAAAATCTAGGAAAAATGTTTCCTCAAATCAAAATAAAAGAGAACCAAAAAACACAACAAGTTCTTCCCCAGCGGAGTCGCCAATTTGTTGGACGGATAAATCGTTCTTGCGGACAAGACCGATCTCCCTAGTACTAAAAGTATGTAGCAACAAACAGCCAAATAGACTAATCTTTCTCTACGCATATATGATATATGAAAAGCTCTATATAGGTGTTAAAAGACCTACCTTATGTCCAGTGCTTGTTTGAAATTATTGTTATCCTTCGCGCGCTTGAAGGAGTTTCGCTTGTAAACCTGCATTCACAAACAAGAAAAGTATTACATAGCACCTGTATAGACATCATCATAAATCATGCTTATCATAGTGATCAAGGAATCTATGAAATAAACCATTAACAGACAGCTTATTGAGAAAAATGAGTATATTTGTATTAATTTCAAAAGAAGGAAAACCTTACAACCTGAGCCTTGATGTTGCACAGGCCTTCCCGGGGTCCGAAGCAGGAGTCTCCTCTACTTTGACAAGCTCTACACTCTTTCAATCAAGACAAATAGAGGTATGTAATCTCTCCTCACAAAAGTCTTGTTTAACTGAGTCTGAATCTCAACAACATTTATCTTCAAATATTCTAAAGCTTCTAACTCCCTTTGAGGCTACCCAATGCCTCTTTTTATAATGGAAAAGAGGAGGTTTTTCTATTCCAAATATGAAGGGATAGAATCCTCCTTCAAAGGGATAAGCTCCTCACATCAAGGGGTTAGCTCCATAAGGTAAGGGATACATGTACCTTATCAAAGCGTACTTATTCCCGAAAATTCTCATCTAGAATCTTTTAGAATTAATCTCAAATCAATATTTTTAACTTTACTTTCTCGCCTTTTTTAGTTTTACAGGAGTCTGCACCTATAACACATAGAAAGTGCGGTTTTGGTCCGCAAGATAGCTGAACATTAGGTGCGGGCCCGCAGGCAATGTATAGAGAAAGTGCGATACCAAAGTTTAGGAGATTTTTAGGAACTTTTCTCTAATTTTCAAGGCTTGATATGAAGAACTGATATGTTAGACTTGGAAAAGGAGGAAGTATGAGTTATAATGAGCTCATACCCATAGAAGAATGTCAGGATGAGAATTTTTAATGTAACAACACAGCCTTAGGGGTCTTCTCTCTTGGAGATTTCCAAGACAGTGAGTTTTGTCCCTTCATAGTTTTAGCTGGCACAGGGGTCTCAGTGGCCTTCACAATGGGTTCCTCTCCTCATCTGGTGGATATCATACTTGGCGGGATTATGTGGCCTCAACCTCTATGGAGTAGATCCTCCTCAAACAACAGATTAAGACCATACATAGAACTTAGATAGAGCTTAGAAATCAGAGAGCTCAATTCACAAAAATCACACAGAAGGAAAAGGGAACTAATGCGACCCCATTGGTCATATTTATAGCTTAGGATCCTCTTAAATGGTCTCTTATGCATTAATGTAGCTCCATAAATGATAAAATGGCTTCAAATATGGCATAATATCCTCATTAAATGCAATTTAGATGCTCCTCCAAATGGTACGAATCGTGTCTTGTCCATATTTACTATTCCAACTACTATATTTTTACACCTCTGTGACCCAGTCAACCTCTGTGTACAGCTTCTACACGCCTATCGCACCTATTTGTGAATCTAGCATCCCTTTTTCACAAATCCAATTCTTCGGCCATATAGTCATTTGGTGTGTGTAGGGAGATAGTCATCCCTGTATGGCTTCAATCGAGTTCCATTAACATAACTAGAAATATTTCTCTGCTCAATGTGGCCAGGCGCACTGCACCTCCGTTAGTGATCTCCATAATGATATATGGTCCTAGCTAGTGCATCTTGAACTTCCCTGGGTGGTGCACAAACTTGCTTTCATACAAAAAGACAAAATATTCTTCCTTAAAGACCTTTTGTCTAATATGTCTGTCATGCCAAGCCTTTTCCCGTGCCTTCTACACTTGCTGATGGAAATTTGAAATAAAGTGATCCTCTTCTAGCGCGACCAACTGCAACAATCATTCCTCCATAATATCCTACTCAACCATATTTGTGAATGTTGCAATGCGCAGACTTGGAAGAATGTACTCCATTGGCATCACAGCTTCATGCTCGTACACCGTCCTGAATGATATATTTCTTGTCAACTTATTGCATGTAGTTCTATATTCCCAAAGAATCGCATGTATGTGCACATTCCCAAAGAATCGTGATGTATTTCCTTTCCTTTGGTATACATCATATGCACATAAATGCATATATGCATCATTGTGCAGTGTGGGCCACCATAAACCAACTCGAAAAATCTTCTATTTGGTTGCTTTCCTTGCATAGTAACCTTTGGCAACCCCTTCATGAGCTTCAGCTAGGATGTCTCATCTCTCAAACTCCAACACATACCTCCACAAGATCTCATATGCACCCATCTTGTATAGCTGATTAGAAATGAGAATGAATTCATTTACGCGTACAACCAACTCTTTCTTCTGTTTAAATGTATACTCCTCGAGCGCACGTCCACTAGTCATGAAATGAATGATATTGGGGAAATGATCATCAACCACATTTATATCAAATAACTTCACATCGGGTAACCCATATTCCAACATATTCGAATATTCTCCATTCTCAATTCCTAACAGATGATCTATCCCACCATTCAGTCTCCCTGGCTTCCCAATAACTTCAGATTAATACTCTTGGAACAACAGAAACCACTTGTAGTTATATCCCCCCAACATAGGATTATGGACCAATTACTTCAAATAAAAGTGCTCAGTAAACATCTTGAAGTGGCCTCCTAACATATAGTGGAAGAATTTCTATAGTGCATAAACCATAGCCAATCCTTATCTCTCTGTAGTCGAAGAATTACACTCCGTGCTTGTGTAATATCCCAAATTAGGGAAATGCTACAACAATGAGAATATCTCAATATATTCTAAAGTTGGAGCTCCAGCAATAAGCAAACACAACAATGGAGCAGTAGTAACACTCAAATCATATAAATGTGAGAAAGATCCATAGCCATATTATTAAATAATAGCAGCAATAAATGAATACAATATCTTTAGGAAAAAGGTTACTCAATATAGGCAATGCTCAGCCTCAAGAAACAAGTACATGAATCATGATAAAACACTGTTACACATGTGTGCCCAAGCTATGATAGTGCAGTTTTATAGAGCAACTGCATGCTAACATATGTCAAATAAATAGATGTACAAATATATGGCCCATACAACATTGGGAGTGAAGATTTCAGCTCCCAAAGGCTACCTCATGTCAATCCTGGAAGGATTGGCTATAAAATACAAACTTTGGAAAATGCCGGAGTTGCTGGTAGCAGTTGCAACTCAGAAATAGAACTAGATGGAGATGGCTGTAGATGATTCCCAAAATGAATATGCCTCCTGCAATGGATATTTTAAGTGAAAGGTTGATCCCCTCACCAAATATCTCACCCTCCAACAATCTGCAAGAGCCCTACTGCAAATGCTTCACTAGAAATAACGCAGTCACTGCATGGAACTACATTGTAGGGGAAAGAGAATGGGTTCACCCAATGCCAACATCTGCAATTAGCTCCAAAGGCCTCCAAACTGATCTCTCAAATGAAAGAGAGACTCCTCCTCTGAAAAATAACTAATGGAGGTGGTGTAGTGAACCCTCACTGCAACACCCTGCAACACAACATTATTCTGCTGTAGAAATGATGTTGTCTTGGAGGACGATTCTTGGCCTCAAGCCTAGATGTGAGGAAAATCAGTTCAATCCCTCAATAGACATCTCAAGAAGGAGAAGGAATCCATGGAGTGCCTCCTCAATTTCTTCAAGTGGTTCCTCCCAGAAGAAGAAAAGAAATGTAATGTGGAATTCATGGTTGGCCCATGGTCCATCCTAAAATTTAAAACATGTATAGTAGGGAGAATCATGCTCCCAATGGGCATCCTCAATCTCAAGCCCACTCTCCAATCAAAGCTTCCCATGAACATAGAGATACCAACAATACATGGAAGCAAAACCCAATAGAAATAAGTTGTCACATGACAACTGGGAAGTGGATCAAGGTCCCATACAAGGAACTAGTGCAGTGCATCCCTTGCCTGCATCAAACCAAAAAAAAAAAGTGTTCTTCCAGCCACTTGTTTGCTACCACAATCATTTTACAAAATATAAGCATGAAGGTACAAAAGGGTGTCAATGGTTCACACCAAAAGTCATGTGGCTTTCCTCACAAACCACCAATGAGATAGCCAATCTCAATGCTACAAATGGCTTCAAGTACATCATTATACAATATTCAGGAAGGAATAATCCTCCTTGGTACATTACGCTGCTCAGAAAAATACAAGAAGTACAAAACATAAGGTGAAATTGTACATTCTCCATTATGTACTCAAAGACTTGAGCTAAAATGGCTTCACTGATAATGCTCCCTTACTCCCAATGAGTAGGAAGGTGGCTGTGACATCCTCTCCATCATCATCCGGGCTCTGTATCTCTCCATATGCTGAAATATGTCTTGCTGAATGCCCTCCCAAATGAACTCCTCTGCCAAGGAAAGATATGCATGAAAATACATGGAAAAGAAGTCCCCATATGCTGCATGCAACAGCTTCTCCTTGAGACTAGAATATCTAGTCAAGAAGACTCTGCCATGTGAATAGATGACCATATCATCCACCATATACTCATCATCTCTATCTGGGTCATCGAGAATCACCCATGCACCTAGATCCTTGGATTACTCTACCAAGAGTTGAGATCTCCAGTAGGGATCAATCCTCCTCAGAGACATCATTGGTGATCTGGCATGTGAAGCTCTCCTCCTGCTGCAATCTGCTACATTGAAATCCCCCATGCCAAATTCTCCTCCAAAATCTTCACCTCTCCAAAATAAAAGAGCGGTGAATCCCAAGACAAGATGTCTTTCATCCATGATAGATCTAGTGGCCTCCCTGGTGGAATGCCTCTATGCAGTGAAACAAAAATTTCAAGAGTGGGTTGTACATATGGGTGGGCAACCTTGCCCTTGATTTCACAATGCAATACAGTCAGCCTCTTCTTTGCACTAGCTCTCTGGAATAGAGAAGGGTGTGTGCCTCTCATCACCTGATGCTGCTCTTCATCCCTTCCTCCTCCCAGCTGCAATGCTGCACAATCATGCTACTCACTGATTGTGCTTGGACCTCCATGTATGAGATCCTGGGGACTTCCTTGCAAAGATGCAAGAATCCCTCTAGTTGCAACAGCTCCTCCTCCCTCTGCATGAGGTGCTAGATCAACTCTAGAAATGACATCGTTGTTACCCTTAGCCTCCTCAACATGAGTGGGCAACCCTCCACTGATTGGATCCTCTTTAAAGGGATCTATTTGCCTCCTTGTGCCAAAATACAAGATGAAAGTCTTGCCTTTAACAAAGTTTCATGCAAGATATCAGCCTCCTTCATGGTTCTCTGAAGTGTTTTTGAGTCTATGGTTTCTTCCATCACATGCAAGGGTTTTGTTTGTGTAGAAGTGTTTGTTTCCTCCACATATGTTTCAGAGTTCTTCCTACCAAATTTTTCCACCAAAGTTATAATGAACATTGCATAAGAGTAATTATTTGCATTCTTCAAAGCAAAAGACTCAAATAACCACCATGCATAGAACTTACCTCCAAAGTGTAGTGCTACTACTCTGATGGCTTCATCTTCGGAAATCTGATGCTGCTTCAGAAAGGTGTCTAGCTCTTCCACCCAAGCCTTGGTTGAAAAATTAGGGGAACCATCAAAGATAGATAGAAGAAATCTATCCATATTATGTTGCTTTCTCCTCCTCACCTTGACCTTGCAAAACTCTGGAAAGGTGAGATGAACTCTAAACTTTTGAGTTTGAGACTCATACTCATGCAAGAACCCACCAAGAGTTCCTCTCTTCAGAATTCCTCCTTCTTTCTTCCTTATGGAAAAATTGGCCATGTGACTGCGCTATACATCATAGGGTGTGACTGCATGCTCACATTCCCTACAAGAAAATCTAGAGTTTGGCTCAGCTTCAAACCCTCTTGGAGGCCCTATACATATCTCCCTCCTTATCTTCTCAAATTCTTCATGAATGCTTTGTACAGATCTTGGAAGAAGCTTTGTAAGCTTATCTTCCTTTTTCTCTCCACATAGTGGAGTCTTCATCTTCTCTCTCCTTGATAGAATGATGGCTGAGATCCACCGGCTGAGCCAGAGATCATGTTTTGATACCAATGTAATATCCCAAATTAGGGAAATGATACAACAATGAGAATATCTAAAGATATTCTAAAGCTGGAGATACAGCAATAAACAAACACAACAATGGAGAAGAAATAACACTCAACTCATACAAATGTGAGAAATTTCCATAACCATATTATTAAATAATAGCAGCAAGAAATAAATACAAGATCTTGAGGAAAAAGGTTACTCAAGATAGGCAATGCTCAGCCTCAAGAAAAAAGTACATGAATCATGATAAAACACTGCTACACATGTGTGCCCAAGTTATGACAGAGCATTTTTATAGAGAAACTACATGCTAACATATGTCAAATACATATATGTACAAATATATGGCCCATACAACAATGGGAGTGAAGATCTCAGCTCCCAAAGGGTACCTCATGTCAATCCTGGAAGGATTGGCTATAAAATACAAAATCTAAAAAATGTCGGAGTTGCTGGGTAGCAGCTGCAACTCAAAAATAGAAACGGATGGAGATGGCTGTAAATGATGCCCAAAATAAATATGCCTCCTCCAATGGATCTTTTAAGTGAAAGGCTGATCCCCTCACCAAAGATCTCACCCTCCAACAATCTGCAAGAGCCCTACTACAAATGCTTCACTAGAAATAACGCAATCACTGGATGGATTTGCACTGTAGGGGAAAGAGAATGGGTTGGCCCAATACCAACATCTGCAATAAACTCCAAAGGACTCCAAACTGATCTCTCAAAGGAAAGAGATACTCCTCCTCTGAAAAATAGCTGATGGAGGTGGTGTAGTGAACCCTCAATGCAACACCCTACAACACAACATTATTCTGCTACAAAAATAACATTGTCTTGGAGGAGGATGCTTGGCCTCAAGCCTAGATGTAAGGAAAATCAGTGCAATACCTCAAGAGGCCTCTCAAGAAGGAGAAGGAATCCTAAACAGGAATTCCCCAGCAACTCTTGCTAAACAACAAAGAATGCACACTATCTGAATAGACAATGAGATCAATAATACAAAGCATGAGAAACAATGGCTGCCTTGCCCTCCTTTTAAACAAGTGAAGGCACTCTCTCGATGGGTCCCACTCCTTTTAGGGTTTCCTCCACCAAATAACCCTCTTCCCATTCATACTGCGTTGTTTCTCTAAGTGTTCTCCACCTCTTATCCCAACACTGTTGACTTGGTCAAAGTTGACCTTGTCCACTTGCAAATTACCCTGTTCTCACATGAGGGTGTGAAAACCAACTCTAATGATGATCCCCTTTCATACTATAAGGGATTTTATTGATATTTTCATTATGCATGGGCCTCCTTACCCATTTATTCTCCTCCTAGGTGAAATCATCAAAAATTAATATTCCAATTTATTGTCAGAAAATTTTGGAATATTACAGCTTGATAGCTTCCGACTTGCAAATGAAATAGGGTGATTCATCCCCCAGAACCTGGTTGTGCTAAAATAACTCCAAGCGTGATGCAAGAGGCATCAACATGCACATGAAAAATCTTACTCCAATCTGGAAAGACCAATATGGGCATAGTGGCCATCTTCTCCTTCAACAATTCAAAGCTCTTCTAACATTCTTCATCCTAATAGAATGATGCATCCTTCTTGATCAATTTCTCCATGGGCGTAGGGATCAGTGCATAACCTTGGATGAACTTCTGATAATACGCAATATGCCCCAAAATTGAGCACATTTGTTTGAAATTTATAGGAACTTCCAGATTAACAATCACTGCGATATTCGCGGGATCTACCATCAATCCTTGCTGATAGACAATATGACCTAGCGATATCCCAAATGGCACATAAAATATGCACTTCTTCAAATTAAGTAAGATCTGATACTTCCTACAAGTATCCAACATTAGGCGCAGACTTGATACATGATTTTTCAACAACCCAAAGATATTTCAATCATCAAAGTAGACTTCTAAGAATTTGTTAATGTATTCCTTAAATGCAGTTACTACTACACGCTAGAAGATAACAGGCACATTATTCAACCCAAATGGAATGAATGTATACTAAAAGTATCCCCATTATGTTGCAAAGGTTGTCATACTTCTATCCTCCAGTGAAATTCTGATCGATGACATCCTGAGAACCCATTTGTAAATGAATAAGCTTCTTTTCCTCTAACATTATCAAGGATATCATCAGAAAATGGGGTTGGGAATGGTTCATGAATGTAGGCATCATTTAGCTTGCAAAAGTCCACACAAATCCTTATTTCTCCTTTACTCTGCTTATCCTGCACTACCATTGGACTCACCCAGTTAGACTTCTCCACTAGTTCTATAATGCCTACAACAACCATTTTATCCAACTCTTCGTTAAATTTATACTTATACTTGGGATTCAATCTATATGGAAATTGCTTCACAGGTCGTGCATCTAGCTTCAAAGTGATATTCATGACACCAAGCTCTCCAATTATCCATTTCAACTCAGAGAAATTTGTAGGAAACAGGTCTTCATACTTAGTTAGAAGCTCAACAACTTTTCCAACCATATCATCATCCCAGTAATCTCCAATCTTCGCCAACTTCAGCTGCTCTTATGTACCAATATTCACTTGTCGGATATTTCGAGGCTTCATGACACCTAGAGATGTAATGGAAGGCCCAACAAATGCAGGATTTTGATATTCCTTGGATCATCTTTATTTTATTCAACTGAAAGATTTCTGCAATTGACAATATCCCTCATTTTCCATCCCATGCTGGTGAAATTTGCTCTATCTTCGGCTCTGTCATATCAAAGATAACTTCTTGAATACCTTGCAATGCTTTTCCCAAGCAATCAAATCCACTCTCAAAGCTAAAAGTTAAAATGAAACTTTTGGTTAGCGTAGACCATTCATTGGTTCCTCGACGTAGCTTTGTTTCCCGGTACCAATAAGTATGAACCTTCCCCAAGCTATGGATGAACATGTACACCGATTCTGGTCTCGGCTCGGCACCCCATACTTCATTCCACTTGGCCAGATGTCTCCGCAGATCATGCTTTCTAGAATAAAACTCTTCCATTTTGGTAGTTGGCCACTCAAAGCACAACCTCATCATTCGAGTTCATTATTCCCAATTACCCAAGTTCCTTTTGTGAGTCTCCCACCATCGTGATGGGGTAGAGCACAATGCTATATCCAATGCATGGAACCTTTTTCCTTATGGAACAGTTCTTTCAAGTTCTCATAAAAACATGTTCACATTAGTTAAACCATGATAATATGGCAATTCTCGTACCTTTGATGATATGTAGCGAAGGGATCTTGTTACAAAATTTTTTGGTCATATAAACTGTTACTATTAGATGGACCAAAGTACACCATGTAAGACCAATTTTACCCAAGTAAAATTGCTTTCACTACGAAAAATAACTTAGTAATCCATAATTTATTAAGTTGTTTATTGTCTAAATAGGAAACCCCATGAGGAATAATTGAATAAATCCTTTTTTTTTTTTTTTTTTTCCTCAAGGGATAATTAATTAAACCACAGTTTAATTAATATTCCTTATCATATTTAACCCAAAATAGGAAAATTAATTACATAAATCAATATTTATCTTATTATTTTCTAGGAATAATTATTTAAAACATTATTTAAAAAATATTCCTTGTTAAACTTGACTAAATCATTTATAAATAATTGAATAAATGACTATTTATTTAATTATTACTCAACCACGTCCTTAAAATAATAAATAAATCATTTATTTATTTATTACAAATAAAGGGATTTGACCAAATTAAAATTCTTTTACCCTCCAACAAAAATAATAAAATATTCCATAAAAGTTGGATCTATATTTGGTTAACAATATTTTAATTATGCACCAATATCTAGACTAACTCAATATTTTTTTATAAATAGAAGGGTTTTCCCATTCATTCACTACCTTTTGTTTCCTAAATATCACTCTGGATCTACTCTTTTTGTCTGACTTTGATCCTTCATCAATGCCATATTTTTCTACCTTTTTTCTTGTGAGCTCCCCTTGAGTTCCATTTTTGTCTGGGTGTTCTACACCATCAGGAGAGAGATATCTTAGATCTGAAGCGTGGAGGACATACATGAACTCATCCCATTGAGGGGGACTGGGAACATATTTCTATGTTCCCTTTCTAGGTGTCATAAGACAAAAATTATTTAAAAACATTTTTGTCTTATTCATTGGATGCATGGAGAAACTCTTAGTTTTATTTTCCATTTAATGTCTTTAACTGCATATATCTGGATTTTTGTAGCATTTATTCTGGACACTAACTGCAGATCTAAGGAAATTAACAATGATCTTGATGTTAGGGTTTTTTTTTTATGCACAGCTAAAGTGACCTTTTTTTGTACGCTTGTGATTAGAAATCACGCTAACAACTAGAAACTCCACAAGGGTTTATAATTATGACCACTGTTATTTTTCAGATCTCTACATGACCAACTGCTTCAACCCCTAGGTTTTTTCTTCATATTCTTGTTTTTATTTTCTTGATGTTTTTTTTAACCTTTAAAACCCTAAAACAGTAAAAATTATAACTTCTGTGTGTTTCTGGGCCTATTGTGCAGGTGACAGGTACCAGTCGTAGCTAAGATGACACTATTTTCTGAAACCTGCTCCCGAGATGGTCGGAAGTGAAGGTCGCACTTTTTGGGCCAAAACCTATGACCTCAACCTTCAGGATGCAGAAAATAACCTCAAACCTGTGATCTCTGCTGAAAACAGGTCAGAACCTACAACATGTACTTTTTGCGGCATTTTTTCTATGATTTTTCTAGGTTTTTCTGGGCTACTATTCTAGGGTGTCTAACCTCCCTCTCCACTCGTTTTTAACCAGTACTTGCTTTTTTTTACTCGTCGAAGTAGGAACCAAGCCCCTTAGGGCTTCAATACGCTTCCACCTTTTTAGGAGGAGTTTAGCTTAAGCAGGTCTTCTGAGATTTTAGTGTGTTCAACATTTTTCATATCTGAACCTATAATTTCAGATTGTAATATCCCAAATGAGGAAAATGCTACAACAATGAGAATATCTCAATATATTCTAAAGTTGGAGACCCAGCAATATTAAAACACAACAATGGAGCAGCAATGACACTCAACTCATAAAAACATGAGAGAAATCCATAGCTATCTTATTAATAAATAGCAGAAACAAATGAATACAAGATCTTGAGGAAATGTTACACAAGATAGGCAATGCTCAGCCTCAAGAGACAAGTACATAAATCACGATGAAACCACTGCTACACAAATGTGTCCAAGCTATGACAACGCAGTTTATAAGAGAAACTGCATGCTACATATGCCAAATATATAGATATATCAATATATGGCCAAATATAACATTGGGAGTGAAGATCTCAACTCCCAAAGACTACCTCAAGTCAATCCTGGCAGGATTGGTTGCAATATACAAAAACTGCAAAATGTTGGAGTTGTTGGGTAGCAGAAGCAACTCAAAAATAGAATTGGATGGAGATAGATGTATATGATTCCCAAAATGAATTTGCCTCCTCCAATGGATCTTTCAAGTGAAAGGATGATCCCCTCACCAAAGATCTCACCCTCCAACAATATGCAAGAGCCCTACTACAAATGCTTCACTAGAAATAACGCAGTCACTGGATGGAACTGCACTGTAGGGGAAAGAGAATGGCTTGGCCCAATGCCAAGATCTAAAAATCAGCTCCAAAGGCCTCCAAACTGATCTCTCAAAGGGAAGAGAGAATCCTCCTCTAAAAAATAGATGATGGAGATGGTGTAGTGAACCCTCATTGCAACACCCAGTAACACACCATTATTCTGTTGCAGAAATAACACTGCCTTGATGGAGGATGCTTGGTCTCAAGCCTAGATGTGAGGAAAATCAGTGAAATATCTCAAGATGCCTCTCAAGAAGGAGAAGGAATCCTAAACAGGAATTCCCCTGGTAACTCTTTCTAAACAACAAAGAATGCACAATGTCTGAATAGATAATGAGATGAATAATACAAAGCATGAGTAACAATGGCTGCCTTGCCCTCCTTTTAAACAGGTTAAGGCCCTCTCTCCATGGGTCCCACTCATTTTAGGGTTTCCTCCACCAAGTAACCCTCTTCCCATTCATACTGTGTTGTTTCTCTAAGTGTTCTCCACCTCTTATCCCAGCGTTGTTGACTTAGTCAAACTTGACCTTGTCCACTTGCAAATGACCCTGTTCACACATGAGGGTGTGAAAACCAGCTCCAATGATGATCCCCTTTCGTACTATGAGGTATTTTATTGAGATTATCACTATGCATGGGCCTACTTACCCATTTATTCTCCTCCTAGGTGAAATCAACAAAAAATAATATTCCAAATTATTGTAGGAAAATTTTGGAATATTACAGCCCTCCCCTCCTAAATGTTGCTTGTCCTAAAGAAACTACAAGGATAGAACTGGAAAGCCTCCTCTCAAGGCATGGAGTCTTTAATGTGTTGAGTAATATCTTCCTCATATGGGTCCTCCATCCCCCAAGAAATCAACCAAGAAAAATGAGTTACCTTCCAACATGACAACTCCTGAAAATCATCTTCCACCTCTAGCTCCGGCAATGTAGGTGGGCTGAAAATCTGATCTTGGTAGAAAAGATAGCCTACCCCACACTATCCTCCTCTTCACTTAGGATAAGTGTAGAGTCTATGTTGATCTTGGGCTACAATGACATTGCCCTCAAATGGCAAGATGGATATTAGACCTCTAAGGATCTCTCCTCCAATGTTATGAAACATGTTGGCCCAAATCATCTCATATGTGATGAGTTGGAAGTCATTATCATATGGCATCACATTCCTCATATGCCTCACCTCATAAGGAAACAAATGAGCTACTGTAGTGGCCATACCATCTACCATGCTCCCTTTACAACATGTAGTGCAAAGTGTGTGGGAGTTTTCTCCCTCAAAGGACACATTCACCAAATGTGTCTCTCCTCCAATCATGCTCCCAAGAAAAGCTCTAGCAATATCAAACAAGGGAACCATAGGGAGAATCATGCTGGCTACCATGTGAAGTAAAGGAGAAGGACAATGGTCCCTCAAATGTAGCCAACAAAGTTTGACTCTCCACTACCATAGAAAATAAAATGATGGGTAGCTTCCCCACCATTTTCTTGCTCCCCCAATCTCTTGACAAATTTGGAGAAAGTGAATGATGTCATGTGAAATGTGAGTATGTTCTCCATAAGAAATATCCTCCCCATATCCACTTAGGGATTGATCATCCATAATGGCCTTATGTAGACCACCAAATCTAGAAGGAATAATATCCCTCCTTTGAGCAAATCCTTGCACATATATGGTTGAGTGATGCATATATATAGAAAAATCACTATGCAAGTCATCAATACTCTTACCATATGTTTTTCTCATATAAATGGAGTGGCTCATAGATGAGTCTCCTCTCATCCTCCAAGGGAAAGGAGTTTACTGTGCTAAATCCTCCAACTCCTTATGATCCACGGAGTGCCTCCTCAAGTTCTTCAAGTGGTCCCTCCCACAAGAAGGAAAGAAATGTAATGTGGCATTCATGGTTGGCCAATGGTTCTTCCTAAAATGTACAACATGTATAGTAGGGAGAATCATGCTCCCAATGGGTATTCTCAGTCTCAAGCCCACTCTCCAATCAAAGCTCCCCATGAGCATATACATATCAGCAATACATGGAAGCAAAAACCAATAGAAACAAGTTGTCACATGACAACCGGAAAGTAGATCAAGGTCCCATACAAGGAATCAACACAGTGCATTCCTTGCCTACATCAAATAAAACAAAAAAGGTGCTTTTCCAGCCACTTGTTTTTTTCCACAATCTTTTTACAAGATATAAACATGAAATTACAAAATGGTGCCAATGGTGCACACCAAGAATCATTTGGCTTTCCCCACAAACCACCAATGAGATAGCCAATCTCAATGCTACAAATGGATTCAAGTACATTATTATACAATATGAAAGAAGTAATAATCCTACTTGGTAAAATATGATGCTCATAAAAAGAAAATAAGTACAAAACATAAGGTGAAATTTTACATTCTCCATTATGTACTCGACTTGAGCTGAAATGACTCAACTGAAAATGCTCCCTTACTCTCAATGAGTAGGAAGGTGGCTGTGACATCTTCTCCTTCATCATCTAGGCTCTGCATCTCTCCATATGCTGAAATATTTCATGCTGAATGCCCTCCCAAATTAACTCCTCTGCCAAGGCAAGATATGCATAAAAATGCATGGTAAATAAGTCCTCATGTGCTTCATGCAACAACTTCTCCTTGAGACTAGAATCTCTAGTCAAGAAGAATCTGTCATGTCAATAGATGACCATATCATCTACCATGTATCTGCCATCTCTATTCAGGTCATCAAGAATCATTCATGCATCAAGATCCTTGGAGTACTCTACTAAGAGCTGAGATCTCCAGTAAGGATCAATCCTCCCAAGGGACAACACTAGTGATCTGGCATGTGAAGCTCTCCTCCTACTGCTGTCTACTACTTTGACATCCCCCATGCCAAAGTTCTCCCTTAAACTCTTCACCTCTCCAAAATCCAAGAGTGGTGAATCCAAAGACAAAATTTCCCTCATCAATGATAGATCTGGTGGCCTCCCTGGTGGAATGCCTCTATGTAGTGAAACATCAATGTCAAGAGTGGACTGTACATATGGTTGGGAAACCTTTCCCTTGCTCTCACAGTGCAATACAGTCTGCCTCCTCTTTGCACTAGCTCTCTGAAATAGGGAGGGGTGTGTGCCTCTCATCACCTGATGCTGCTCTTCCTCCCTTCCTTCTCCTTCAAGCTACAATACTGCACAATCATGCTGCTCACTGATTGTGCTTGGACCTCCATGTATGAGATCCTGGAGAATTCCTTGCAAAGCTGTAAGAATCCCTCTAGTTGAAGCAAGAGCTCCTCCTCCCTCTACATGAGGTGCTAGATCAACTCTAGAAATGATAGCGCTATGTCCTTTAGCCTCCTCAACATGAGCGGGCAACCCTCCAATGATTGGATCCTCTTTTGGAAAAGGGATCTCTTTGCCTCCTTGTGCCAAAATACAAGATGAAGGTCTTGCCTCCAAAAAATATCATAAAATATATCAGCCTCCTTCATAGTTCTCGGAGGTGATTCTGAGTCTATGGTTTTCTTCATCACATGCAAGGGTTTTGTTTGTTTAGATGTGTTTGTTTCCTCCACATGTGTTTCATAATTCTTTCTACCAAATATTTCCATCAAAGTTCTTTTGAACATTGCATAGGAAGACGTATTTGCATTCTTCAAAGTAAATGACTCAAATTACCACCATGCATAGACCTTACCTCAAAAGTGCAGCATTGGTATTCTGATGGCTTCATCTTCAGAAATCTGATGCAGCTGCAGAAAGGTATCTAGCTCTTCTACCCAAGCCCTAGATGAACATGTAGGGGAACCATCAAAGATAGATAGAAGGTATCTATCCTCATTATGCTTCTTTCTCCTCCTCACCATGATCTTGCAAAACTCTGTAAAAGTAATATGATCTCTAAACTTCCGAGTTTGAGATTCATACTCATGCAAGAAACCACCAAGAGTTCCTCTCTTCGACATTCCTTCTTCTCCTTCTCCTCTCATGGAAAAAATAGCCATGTGACTGCACTGTACATCATAGGGTGTGGCTACATGCTCACACTCCCTATAAGAAAATCTAGAGTTTGACTCAGTTTCAAACCCTCTTGGAGATCCTGTACATACCTCCCTCCTTATCTTCTCAAATTCTTCATGAATGCTCTGTACAGATCTTGGAAGAAGCTTTGTAAGCTTATCTTCCTTTTTCTCTCCACATAGTTGAGTCTTCATCTTATCTCTCCTTGATAGCATGATGGTTGAGATCCTCCGACTGAGCCAGAGATCATGCTTTGATACCACTGTAATATCGAAAATGAGGAAAATGCTACAACAATGAGAATATCTCAAGATATTCTAAAGTTGGAGACCCAGAAATATGAAAACACAACAATGGAGCAGCAACAACTCTCAACTCATAAAAACATACATGGGAATAAACCGCTAGCTATGCAATGAAAATAAGCGATAACAAATGAATACAATATCTTGAGGAAATGTTACACAAGATAGGCAATGCTCAACCTTAAGAGACAAGTACATAAATCATGATGAAACCACTGCTACACAAATATGTCCAAGTTATGACAGTGTAGTTTATAAGAGAAACTACATGCTACATATGTCAAATACAAAGATATATCAATATATATATATATATATATATATATATATATATATATATATATATATATATACATATATATATATATATATATATATATATACATATATATATATATATATCAATATATGGCCCAATAAAACATTGGGAGTGAAGATCTCAGCTCCCAAAGCCTACCTCAAGTCAATCCTAGAAGGATTGGCTGCAATATACAAAAACTGCAAAATGTTGGAGTTTCTGGGTGGCAGCAGCAACTCAGAAATAGAACTGGATGGAGATGGCTATAGATGATGCCCAAAATGAATATGCCTCCTCCAATGGATCTTTCAAGTGAAAGGCTGATCCCCTCACCAATTATCTCACCCTCCAACAATCTGCAAGAGCCCTACTACAAATGCTTCACTAGAAATAACACAGTCACTGGATGGAACTGCATTGTAGGGGAAAGAGAATGGGTTGGTCGAATGCCAAGATCTAAAAATCAGCTCCAAAGGCCTCCAAAATGATCTCTCAAAGAGAAGGGAGACTCCTCCTCTGAAAAATAACTGATGGAGGTGGTGTAGTGAACCCTCACTTCAACACCCAGCAACACACCATTATTCTGCTGTAGAAATAACACTGCCTTGATGGAGGATGCTTGGCCTGAAGCTTAGATGTGAGGAAAATCAGTGCAATATCTCAAGAGGCCTCTCAAGAAGGAGAAGGAATCCTAGATAGGAATTCCCCCAGTAACTCTTGGTAAACAAAAAATAATGCACAATGTTTGAATAGACAATGAGATGAATAATACAAATCATGAGTAACAATGGCTGCCTTGCCCTCCTTTTAAACAAGTGAAGGCCTTCTCTCCATGGATTCCACTCCTTTTAGGCTTTCCTCCACCAAATAACCCTCTTCCCATTCATACTGTGTTGTTTCTCTAACCCTCTTCCCATTGAGATTTTCTAAAGAATTGGCTGTGAAAGAGTTTCTTGTATGGATTTTGTTAAAGTTTTAATACAAATGTGAGGAGCTCGTTGGGTCTCAACGATAAGGAGTTTTACCTTTAATGAGGATTCTGGTCTTGATGCTTTATAGTTTGTAATTATGTCTTATGTGATATAGTTTAGCTATTCATTTCACTATTTCCATCCTTCTTGTATCATGCTCTGGAATGCGAGTGGCTCACTGGTTCTGGTATGAATTTATCACAGTCGATACTCATGCTAAACCTGTCTAGTGCTTTAAATACGGCTTAGTCATGATATGCTGTTTCATTTTCAACTTCATCCATGTTTCTTCTATATTAAGTGCTACGGGATGTTATTTTTTGAAAGCTATGGACATGTATGGATTCTTATTATCTTAATCCCATCTCATGTTCAGATATGTTTATGGAATTTAATCTCATTAGTAGTTAGTATTCCTTCTATATTTCTTACACAGCATGTCGTTTGATTTTCAATCTCTGTAAAGCATTTTTAGAACCTAGCCCTCCCTACAACAAGCTCTCTTTGAGTTGTCTGATACATTTATATTGAGAATTCACTCCTTGCCTCTGCAGTGTTCCTTTCATTATGCTAAGTTTGTGAATATTTTGGTTCCATCTACATTGATCTTTCCTGTTAAAACTAAAATAGAAAAAGAGCCTTGTTCTGCTAATTTTCCTTGTTATATAATACTACTCCTTGCTATATAAGATGTCCTAGGCACTGGTATTTCACCACTCAAGGCTGTCTCTAGGATTGAAAACAGGTCTCACTCCTTTTAGGGTTTCCTCCACCAAATAATCCTCTTCCCATTCATACTGCGTTGTTTCTCTAAGTGTTCTCCACCTCTTATCCCAGTGTTGTTGACTTGGTGAAACTTGACCTTGTCCACCTACAAATGACCCTGTTCGCATATGAGGGTGTGAAAACCAGCTCTAATGATGATCGCCTTTCATACTATGAGGGATTTTATTGATATTATCACTATGAATGGGCCTCCTTACCCATTTATTCTCCTCCTAGGTGAAATCAACAAAAATTAATATTCCAAATTATTGTAGGAAAATTTTGGAATATTACATAGATCCATTTCAGATTGGTTATTCATCCATCCAAAACACCTCAGTTTTGTTTAGTCCTCCTTTAGGGTCCCCTCTGTTTCCCTTCAGGTTGTAGCTTTTCACCACCTTTTTTGCAGCACTTTTCCCTCTGGTTTGTTTGGTGTTTTCTGCACCTATTTCCAGCAGATCTGACCTTTAGATCCCTATCCCTCTCGAATTTAGATCCATTGGCCATTTTGTGTGTTTTGAATAGATTTCACCCACCCATAGACTAGTTGTTGGGAATCTCTTCTCCTTGGGTTTAAATTGGGTTTAAAATGATGCATATTTAGCTATTTATTTTCTATCTAATTCAGTTTCCTTTAATGCTATTTTCATATTTATTTACAGTTATACGACATATTTTTTCTTTTTTCTCTACACACGTCTGGCCTTAATTAAAATTAACACACTTATCACATACACACAAGCGCTAAGTTAAGATCGTATGGTTTAAACTGCCAGGCCAAGACTATAACATTGTAATCAATTGATCATGCACCTCCCTGCCCTTGTTTTGACATTGTAATCATTTGATATTCCACCTCCTTACCCTTGTTGGTGTCTCTTCCTTCTATGATACATGTCTATTTTCCATCATTGCGCCCCCAAGGCATTTATCGTAGAGACTCCTAGGCCTTCATCCTCAGTTTCCGATAGGAAGACTTAATCCTCCGTGTAGAGTGCGAGTTCATCCTCCACCGAGTCCTCATTTTGACTTTGCTTATGGTTCTATCCCTGACTCTCCTCCTGTCACCTTCACCATGTCTGGTTCAGGACCTAACGCTAGTGGTAGCATCGGTCGTAATGCTGGGAATACTACTTGTGGGGCCCCAACAGGAACTATCCCTGCTGTTCCCTTGCTCCTTATATGGCAGGCCTCAATCTTCCTGATTTTAACCAGTTTATTAATCACCCCATACACCATGATCTTGTTTGGCCTGCTATGCCAACCAAGCTCCCTTCAGACATCTCAAATTTTGAAGGTCTTGCTGGATAGGATCCTACCAACCATGTTCGTTCTATCCACATGTGGTGTTCGTCTAACTCCATCACTGATGAATCCTTCCATCTTCGGTTGTTCCAGCCTATTCTTACTAGAGAAGCTTCCAAGTGGTATGTTGACTAGGCCTCCTCCTTTCATACTACTTTTGCCACCCTTTCCAGGGGTTTTATGTCTTACTTCCAGCTTCCCCTTCGTTATGACACCGGTACCGAACTCTTGACCTCTTTCTGTCAATCATCTACGACTTGCCTATCTGATCATGTCCAAGAATGGCAGAGAAGAAAGAGCCTCTGTCGAGCCCCTACCTTCGAAGACCATGTCTACATGGAATAGTTTCTCATATCCCTTTTGCCTGCCATTGGAAAAGATGTCACCTCTCACTTCCCTTAGATCAAGGAAGATGCCCTCCAGATTGCATTGAAATATGACGTGATCTATGCACAGTCTGGTTATGTCTATACTGTCTTACCTGATCTCCTACAATTGGTGGTGCTAATGTACTGGGGGTGTCCCATGTTGATGACAGTATCGTTGGAGCCCTTTCTCACCCGTACACTCATCCTCCCATGGGTTATGGTTTCCCTCAGGGAGGGTCCAACTCCTCCAACACTTTTCCCTCTCCTGGTAGCATGTATCTATGATATGTCATGCCTCCCCCTTTTTCCCAACCTGTTTACCCCAAGGTTTCCCAACCTCCTTATTATTCGTATTCATAGCTTGGTGCTCCAGATCCTCGAACATTAGCGCCTCAACCTCCCTTGCCTTCTCAACCCCCGCTACAGCAACCACCACTCCCTCACAGTCATATGTATGCACAATAAGGCTCAAATAATCCTCCTACTTCCAAAAAGAAGAGGAAAGGAAACCAAAACCAATCTAACCAAGGTAATCCAGGAAACAATCCCCAAGGGAATGAGCATAACGCTGCAACCCAGCAATATGGCATTCAACCCAAGTAGGATAGGCACGTTCGCACAAACAAACCTTGTTATTGTTGTGGTGTCTATGGTCACTAAACCCATGATTGTCTTCTTTTACCTCGTATGCATCAGATGTGGGGAGATCAAGCAACATCCCAAGGATAGTAAGCCTCCCCTTCAGTTCCTCCTAATGTTGCCCCTACCCAACTGACTGTGTTTACCAATCCTTTCTACCAGTAAGGATTCATGGCTACCCAACCCCCTAAAAGTCAGGTGGCCACTCAACCTCCTCCATCTGGTACTTGTGATTACCAGATCCTCATGATGAACTCTTACCAACCCATTACCATTGACCTCAACCTTCAGACTTGGTCTTGTCAGTACAAAAATCCCCCCGCTACGTATGCCCTCGAGCCCCCTTCTTTAGGTTCCACAGAGCCTCTTTCGACACCCAATGGTCCTTTACTGATCCCTCAGCCTAAGTCAGAGGTACACACCAAGATCCCCAAGGGACCATTACGCTAAAATGCTGCTTCTAGTAAAGATGCCCATTCATATAGTATAGTAAATGATTTGGCGCAATCCCCTGCTGCGATGTCAAAGCTGGAAGTCCTCTAGTCATGGCCTTCACAACGGAAATCCCTACGAAATTCCATGGGCGTTGTGTATCCTTTAGATGATTGTTTTATTGTCTTCGATGTTGACTTGTCAGAACATCCCCCCCTTCCTGCTTCAGTCGCCTTTCAAATCCATGTCAAGATGAAGACTGCCAACGTCTCCCATTGTATCATTGATGAGGGGGCATCCACCTATGTGATGTTTGCTTCAGTTTGGAAGAAAATCAGATCTCTTGAGTTAGCCCCTTCCACTATCACCCTCCGAGCGTGGGATGGCCACTCTTCTCAGCGTCTTGGCATGTTTCGCAATTTCCCTATAACTCTTGCAGGCAAGACTGTTTGTGTTGATGTAGAAGTCATTGATGCTCCCTTAGACTACAAAATTCTATTGGGTCGTAGCTACACTTATGCGATGTCTATTGTCCCATCTGCGGTTCGCTGTAAGATGTTCTTTCCTCAAAATGGAAAGATTGTCACCATCGACCAGTTGACATATTACGAACCGAAGCCTTAAACATCCCCTAAGTACACCATATCTTCGGTGGCCAATAAAAATCTAGTTGAACCTCCGACCAGTGTCTCACCTGAACTCTATAAAGACTCCTCTTTTCTTGGTTCATTCTCTAGTCTCCCTCCTACTATATCTGATCCCAGCTCATCAAATGTTTGCATGATGCAATCGTCTCGGCCTGACCTCAAATAGACTCGTTCAACTAGTCAGCAGCCCCCCCTTCCGCAACCTACTCCAAGCACCTCGAGTCAACCTTCAAGACCCCCTCCTCAATTCCCCTCATCTACAGCTAGTATCCATGAGCCTATCTACCCTCTTGGAATGATTCCTCCTAGCCTTAACCATCTCGAAGTTGTCCTGCCTAGCCATTACCCCTCCATTCAGATACCATTTCTATCTCCCCCTCCTGGATTATGTTCAGTACCTATTATGGCTAAATTTTCTCTTCCTAACATGACCCTAGGAATTACAGTCTAGTACATTGACCCTGTAATATTCCCAAATGGGAAAAACAAGAATATAGACCAAAACCATGGTAATAACAGTGTAAAACATTACATCGATAATGGAGACCAATATGGAGCTTTTTTATTAATTAAAAAATTATCAAACATGTATATATAAGGGTCCACAAACCATAATACAAGATATAACAAGCCTCCAATGAAGAAAACCCTCAATAAGAGGTGCTTCCTACATCAAAATGCTAGAGACACTGCTACAGTGAAATTTTAAAAGAACTGCTACCACAAATGAATATACAATAGATAAGGGCTAATATATGCCTCAAAAGATACAAATAATATAGATCTAGGCAATATACAACCTCCAATGAAGAACCCAACAAGGGTTTTCAGAAATACACCATGTACAAGATGGGAATCAAATCCCTAGGGCATGAAGATTCACTGCAACATATAAACCAAAAATTTGGATCTGATCTGATATGATAAATAATAAAACCTCCTCCAATAGATCCTCTAGATGAAAGTCCAATCCCTTCTCTCGAAAACCTCCTCCCTAAATGGTGTACTGAAACCACCATGCAACTCCTCCCTGAAAATAACTTAGTCCAAGACAGAAGCTGTGTTGTAGGGGAAAACAAATAAGTAGCTTGATGCATAATGCTGCAATAAGGATCCAGAGCCCTCCTTACTATCCTCCCAATGGAAAGGAACCCTTCTCCACTGAAAATAAGCACTAAAGTGATCCAAAGGTGTTCTCCACTGCTACAACCTGCAACAAAACTCAACCCTCAACAGGATTTGCGCTATAGATGAGAGATGAAGCTTGGCCTAAAGCTTGAATGTGGAAGTAAAATACAATTCTCTTCCAAGAGGCCTCTCAAGGAAAGAGGTTGGATTAACGATCAGGAACACCCTGTGCTAAACAACACTGTAATCCTAGCTAAACAACCAAAGAAAGCTATATGTTTATACATACCATATATTCACAAATATCAAATACCAATTCATAATCTAAAATGGCTGCCATCCTCTTCTTTATATAAGAAATGAGATTTCTAACCCTAAGCGCCATCCATTAATGAGACTACTTCCATGCAAAGGGTCTCCATATAAAATTGTGTTGTCCCTCATTGAATGACACTAGTCCATGACTGCGATATTGATTTGGTCAAAATTTACCCAGTCAAGGTGTTCCAGCCCCTTTTCACACATAATTGTACTCAATTAAGCTGCCAAGATGTCTTCTTTTCACATTGGCATTGGTTTTATTATTTTTTAAGGAGATTTATGGATCTCCATATCCGCTTATTCATTAAAAAATAAAGCAAAATAAAAATTAATATTCCAAATATCTCATGACTAATTCGGAATATTACAGTCCTCCCCTCCCAAATGTTGTTTGTCCTCAAGAAACTAACAAGGTGAGTGCTGCAACTTTTCTCCTCCATCATTGGTGACACCTTCATGTGATAAGATTACCTCATAAGCTAAGTGTCTCCCAATCCAACCCTCCATGAAATGCTCCTCCCACATTCTTATGAGATGGAAATGATTCATCCCATAAGGAAGTAATAGTTCCAATGAAACAATCATGGTTTTCCTAATGTCCTCCTTGAAACATGTAGGATACTGAACATGGAGAATATCTCTACCAAAGGGCACATTTAGTCCTCCCGTCCTCTCCCCAATCATTCCCATAAAAATAATAAGTACATCATCAATGTATGGGATCAAAACCAAGTACATATGAATAGAATTATGCAACAATGGAGGTGGGTCATAGTCCCACATGTGGAACCAGCGCAGTATGTCTCCTGAATGCATTAGATAATGATATGGTAAGTGGTTTCCCCACAACTTACCCTATGCCCATGTTTTCTCACAAGTCTTGGAAAGGTGAGAAATGTTTGGTCTCTTTGGAGTGCACCCAGAGCGGTAAATCATCTCCCTATATCCTCCAAGGGAGTAGCCTTGTTCAACAATGTTTATGGCCCAAAGTTGGCCATGAAGTTTGTAAGGAAGAATGCTCCTTCTTGGAGCAATGGCTTGCATATAAATGGTAAAGGAATGTAAATAATCATGAAGTAAAACATCATGCATGTAAACATGTTCCTTGCCATAATTGCTGCTCATACAAAGGGAGTGGTCCATAGATAGGTCCCCTCTCATTCCAAAAGAGGAAAGAGGTGGCTCTGATAACTTCTCCATAGAGTTATGTATCTCTCCCATCTCCACATGTTCCATGCATCTTTTCAAACGTTGATGTTTTTCCTATTCAAAGTCTTCCCAAGTGTATCCCTCCATGATAGTGTTGTATGCTCTCATGGAATAAGTATTGCTGAAGAGAAAATATTCATGTGCTCTTTGTAGTAACTTCTCCTTGAGCTTGGAAGCTCTAGATAAGAAGATCCTACCATGATAATAGATGACTTCATCTCGGATAGAATAGCCCTCCTCTTGAAGCTAGTCATCAAGTATCATGCATGTAAAAATATCCTTGGAATAATCCACCAACAGCTAGGATTTCCAATAGGGATGTAATATTCCCAAATGGGAAAACTAAGCAATACATGCCAAAATAACACATTTTTCAGAAATGTATGAAATTAAAGCGAAATGCAGCTCATGTATCCCTTAGATATGATATTATAGAGACTATATCTGAATGGAAATCATAAACAAATCACTATTGCATAGTTAAACAAGCCTCCCATGCCATAAATAGCTCAAAATCATGCAAAAATAGGGACCGCAACCATGTTTAAAAGTTGGAATACCATGACAACGTTATTTATTACCTCTGCAAAAAAAATAGGTTTTTAAATCAGATCTAGAGCAAGTATGTGGACAAAAAGTTAGATCTATAGCATATCCATGGACTATACAAGCTCTTTTATCAATCCCCCTTGGGGTTTTTAGCAATACACCATGTACAAGATGTAGATATGAGTTTTAAGACTGCAGATCTATGGAAATATTCAGATCTGGAAAGTGGATCTAATCTAATATAAACAGTAAAATTATATCCTCCAACATATCTCCAAAGTGAAGGGCAGATCCATTACACTCAGAAAATTAGCTCTCCAATGGTGCACTGAATCACCCTGCAACAAATCCTTCAGAAATAACGCAGATTTGGAATTATTCTACACTGTAGGGGAAAAAATAATGTTGGAATATAGCCAAGATATGAAAATATATCTCAAAACCTTCAATATTGTCCTCCCAATGGATTAGAACCTTTCTCCATTGAAAATAACTATTGAGATGGCCTAGATCCGAAGATCTAGCCTCCACTTGCTGCAGCTTACTAAAAAAATCAAATCCTCAATAGGATCTGTGTTGTTAAAGGAAGATGAAGGTTAGCCTCAGGCTAGATAGTGGAAAATATGGTGCAAGACTCTTCCAAGAGCTCCTTAAGGAAAGAGAAGGAATTCCTAAATAGGAATACCTTGTGCTAAACAACACTCTATCTCAGCTAAATAGCCAGAGAAAGAAAATATGTCTAAACATACCATAGAATCATAAAATAATCATCATAAGCTAACCCCATATAGCTGCCATCCTCCTCCTTATAAACAATGTGAGCCTTCTCACCTTGGGTCCCACTCATTAGGGTTTCCATCTTCATGCAATGAATCTCCCTCCAAAATTACGTTGTCTCCATTAGTCTTACTCATCTTTTTACAACGATGTTTGATTTAGTCAATCTTGACTGGGTCAACCTTGACTAGATCTTCATGAAAAGCCTTCTTCCACACTCAATGTGGCTTTATTCTAGCTATCTAAACCGATCTATATTCCCACTAAGTTATCTTTATTAATGTTCCACATCCTCCATATTGGCATAGTTGACTGGGCCAAACTTGACTTTCTCTACTTGCATTAAGCCTTTTTCACACATGAAGGTGTTTTTATCTAGCTGTGACTATGATCCTTTCACCATGACCAAGGTTTTTATTGCTGTTAGAAAGACTTATGGGTCTCCTTACCCAATTATTCATCTAACTATGTTTTTAGAGCAAAATTAATATTCCTATTAGTTGCATGCTAATGTAGGAATATTACAGTCCTCCCTTCCCAAATGTTGCTTGTCCTCAAGAAACTACAAGAATAGAACTATAGAGCCTCCCCTCTTCTTCCTGTAGCATCCTCAAGTGATAAGTTCCTCCAAAGAACAATATGCCTTCTCAGTAATATGTCTGCAAGTTGTTCCTCCCATGTGTAAAAGTATGCCTTTGGTGAAAATTCCAAATGGCTCTCAACATGAAAAAGTGGGACATACATGGAAACAACAATATGTGGTCTAGAGGTATTCTTGAGGCATGGAATAAAAAATATATTTGGAATCATCATTCCCATGTGAAGCCTCCATCCCCAAGCTATCATCCATAAAAAGTGAGTCACCCTCCAACATGGCAACTCATGAAACATCTCCTCCACCTTAAGCTCTTGCAAAGAAGCTCGGCTACATAGCTAAATATGTGGGAATAAAATGTCCATCCCACGTTTCTTCTCTCTCCACTTATTTTATGTATGGTGATGTTGCTGATCTTGGGCTGAAATGTTGTGGTCCTCAAGAATGACCCAAGCCACCCCACCAATCAAAACATCCATGAAGTGCCTCTCCCAAGAACTCAAATTCTCCAAATGGCTCCCCCCACATGAATACAAGAGGTGTAGTATGAAAATCATGGTTTTCCCATTATTTCCCCTAAAACATATAATAGTTGAAGTATGGATAATCATACTCCCATTGGGAACCTCCAACTCTTGTGCCACTCTCCCAACAAAAATTCCCATAAACATAAGAACATCATCAATATATGAAAGCATAAAAAAATGAAAGAAAGTTGGAAAGGGAAAACTAGGAGGTGGATCATAGTCCCATACATGGAACTAGCACAGTGCATCCCTTGTTTTCCTCAAAAAAAAGTGTAACAAGTGTATTTTCAGCCACTTGTTTTCTGCCACAATCATCCTCCAAGATGAAATCACGAAAGTAAAACTTGGTGCCAATGGTGCACACCATAAATCATGTGGCATCCTCCACAAACCACAAATAGAATTTCCAACATCAATGCTGCAAATGGTCTCAAGTACATCACAATAAAAAATACAAGAAGGAAAGAACCTCCTTGGTAAAATATGCTGCTCATAAAAAATAAAGGGGTACAAATCATAAAGCATAAATATACATCCTCTATCATGTACTTTGGTCATTGAGATGAAATGGCTCAATTGAAAGCTCTCCCTCATTCCAAATGAGTACGGAAGTGGTTGTGGCAACCTCTCCATCATCATCCGAGCTATGTATCTCTCCATATTCTGAAATACATCATGCTGGATTCCCTCCCAAGTGAACTCCTCCAGTAAGGAGTGATATGCCTTAAGGTGCATGGAAAGAAAGCCCACAAGTGTTGCATGTAGATCTCTCTTCTTATGCTTGAAAATCCAAGTCAAGAAGATCATATCAAGGTAATAAATGTCTCCATCCACTAATCCATCACTGTAATCTCCTACATGCATCCCTAGTGCATCATATGTGAAGTGATCCTGGGAACACTCCATCAAACAACCCGAGCTCCCAAGTGACAACATTGTTGGCCTTTGTAATAAGGCTCCTGTTATCTCATAGCTCCATCCTTTGACATCCCACATGTCAAAGTCATAATCAAACATAATGCTGCTATATGTGAGAGATCCCTCCCAAAGTGGAAGCCCCTCCTCATCTTCCAAGGTTAAAGAGTGATATGAAAATGGAACTATTTGTAATGCTATGAAAAGTATCCATTTCCATATAATTTAGTGTGCAAAGTGTTCTCCATGACTTGCAGGTTAAACAAAGCATTTTTGGTAATGTTTCTGAGTTTTATGTGTGAATATTTTTTAATTAAATTTACTTTTTAACATATCACAATAGAAATACACATCAATTAAAATTCACTATAATATAACACAACAAAATGTTGAAGCACTTCACCCCTCCTGGGCTACATCTATCGGTCCAAGGCTCCCCAATGGCACGTCCTTGCTCTAGTAATTTGCTCAAAATGGTTACACAGTGAAAAATATTCCTAAACAGGAAAAACCAATAGTAAATTTGACTTCAGAAGATAGAAAATAGCTAGAAATGGCTTTTGTTTCACCTTAAACAGTGAAATACAACCCAAAACAGTGCCTCCTGCATGATGGCCCTGATGGATCCTTCCTTTTCTCTAAAGAAAATGATACTATAGATCACCTATGTTCACTCTGAAACCTATCCCAAACTTTCCAGAAGGTCTAAGAGACCCAGAATTGACTAAAATTTCATCTTGTTTGGTCGAAAATTGAGAAATTTATGACCAAAACAAAATTTTTCCCAGTTCACTAGAAAACCTCCTCCAAAACTAGAGGAACTCCAGTTAACTCCTTCAAAATATTCGGATAGGAGAAATTGGCAGAACCATGCTCCAAATTAGGCGGTAGCAACAAATTTAACTGTTTTTTTTGGTGCATTCACATGCGCATTTTTCAGATAGTTAACATGCTGGAAGATAAGGTTGAGCCCTCACCCATGGTCATGGGTCGGAGGTCCTATGCAGAGGAGCTAACCACTAGGGGCTTAACCCTTTTTCCCTTGGTGCAAAGGCTCTAAGCCCTCGATTCATAGCAATGGTCACATAGATTTTGGGGCTTAGCCTTGAGGGCTAACCTTCAACTCTCCGCCCGTTCAAACGAGTTGACCAGACTCTCTATTTACTCACAGCATGATTGTTCATTTATCGTCCGCCCGATTCAAATGTCGACGACTTGACTACATGTTTACTCCGCCCGCCTGTTCATACATAGATGACCTAAATATATGTTCAAACAACGCACTGACTCCCCTTTCTTTCAACCTCTTGCCCATAACGTGTTGGTCGGCTCGGCCTACAGGTGTAATTCGAATTCTAGGGGTTAAGCTCATAAACCCTAAAAAAATTGCACAACATGCACTTCCTTCAAACTTGTAAATTAGCATCCTTGCAAATCCATCCAAGTGGATATGGCTTTGGATGTGGAATGGTCTCAAGTTTTAGCTTCTTGACTAAGTATTTTGAGATGAGATTCGCTTGTGACCCATTGTCAAATAGTGTATCTATCTTGGTGTGTTTTGAAATGATCTTCACATGAAACAACTCTATCCTCCTCTCTTCATTTGGAGCTTCTATGTGACAGTTTAAAGTGATAGAACTAGGATTTGTTTCTTTTACAATCTCTTTCCCATTTATGTTCTTTAGTACCATGTCTATGCTTTTAGTTTCATCTCCTGATTCAGACCCTAAGTCTTATTCAGCTATTGCAACCATCTTGCCCTTTTATTTGGCCTTATCTTTGGTTTTAAATTTTTCTGGCTTCAGCTCTGGATGAATTTTCCAACTATGGTCTTCATCGTGGCTTGTTTTGGAACAATTTTTACAAAATAATTTCCCTTTCTCTTTCCTAAAGTTTGCATTTCTTTTTCTCCCTTTTCCTTTAATTTCACTATCCTCATTTCCATCAAAATGTTGTTTACCTCTAGCCTCTAAATGCGTGGCTTGGACACAAACCTTGTCTAGACTAGTAGGATTGAACATAAGGATAGTATGTATAAGATAGATGTGTAAACCACCTATATATTTCAGCAAAGTCTCTTGGATATGAAAATCAATTCCTAGTAAAAGAGCCCTTCGTCTAAACTCTTGGGTGTAATCTTGTACGTTTTGTCCCTTAAGTTGTCTAAAACTTTGCCAATTCATGATAGCCTTTTGTAAATGAGCTAATGGATAAAATTGTTGTTTAATTGCAGAAATAAATTCAGCACGTGATAAAGTGATCTTACCATGTTTTTTAATCTCATCCTTGGTCTTGGCTTCCCACCATACCAATGTTGCTCCCTCCATCCTGAAAGAGGCTAACTGAATCTTGGTGTCGTCTTCATGAAGGTTTTGTATCCTAAAATAAACTTCCAACTGCCTTATACAATTGTCAATTTTCCCTACATTGACCTCACCATTAAACATAGGCAACTAAAATTAATATCAAGCCTTAAAAATGGACTTTTACCAATGGTTTTATACTTTTGAGATTGATTCACCGAAGTAGAGGATGACGATGTAGAGGAAGAGGATGAAGATGGGGATGGTGGATCACCATTTCCTCCATGTCCTTTCTTTGACTTGTCATCACCTTTCTTTCCTCATGAATAACCCTCTCCTTCTTTCTAATGTTTAGACCCTTCTCCTACATGCTTGTCATTCCTTTCTTGGTAAAGTATCCTCATGTCTCTGTCATGTCCAAGAAATCCTTTCAGAACACCCGTTCTTCTTCTTTGGGATCAATGTGTTCAGGAACTTATCCTTCTCTTGAAGACATGCTTGAGGCTTCTTCTATGGCTCTTGGAGGTGAATTAAAAGGTGGAGTTAAAGGAACTCTGGCCCTCTTTGGTTGAGTATTATTTTGAGCTCTAACCAATTTTCCGTCCCCTCTCTTGAGCTTAAGCCTAGTAAGCATCAAAACTTGCAAACAGTGAACTATACCTTTACACAAGAACAAATGCAGAGTAAAACTCTAGCTCTGATACCAACTGATCTGAAAATGGAACTATTTTTAATGCTATGCAAAGTATCCATTTCCATATAATTTAGTGTGCAAAGTGTTCTCCATGACTTGCAGGTTAAACAAAGTAGTTTTGGTAATGTTTATGAGTTTTATGTGTGAGGATTTGTTAATTAAATTTATTGTTTAACATATCACAACAGAAATGCACAGCAAGTAAAATTCACCATAACATAACACAACAAAATGTTGAGGTAGTTCACCCCTCCTGGGCTACATCTGCCGGTCCAAGGCTCCCCAATGGCATGTACTTGCTCTATTAATTTGCTAAAAATGGTTACACAGTGACAAATATGCCTAAACAGGAAAAAAAATAAATAAATTTGACTTCAAAATATATAAAATAGCTAGAAATGGCTTTTGTTTCACCTTAAACAGTGAAATACAACCCAAAACAGTGCCTCCTCCATGATGGCCCTGATGGATCCTTCCTCTTCTCTGAAGTAAAATATTTTTTAGATCACCTTTTTTTCACTTTGAAACCTATCCCAAACTCTCCAAAAGTTCGAAGAGACACAAAATTGACTAAAATTTCATCTTGTTTGGTCGCAAATTGAGAAATTTATGACCAAAACAAATTTTTGCCCAGTGCCACTAGAAAACCTCCTCCAAAACTGGAGGAACTCCAGTTAACTCCTTCAAAATAGTTGGATAGGCAGAATTGGCAGAGCTGCACTCCAAATTAGGTGGTACCAACAAATTTTACTATTTTTTTGGGCGCGTTCACATGCACATTTTCCGGATAGTTAACATGCTGGCGGATAAGGTCGAGCCCTCGCCCATGGTCATGGGTTAGAGGTCCTATGTGGAGGAGCTAGCCACTAGGGGCTTAACCATTTTTCCATTGGTGCAAAGGCTATAAGCCCTCGGTTCATAGTGGTGGTCACATAGCTTTTGGGGCTTAGTCGTGAGGGCTAACCTTCAACTCTCCGCCTGTTCAAACGAGTCGACCCGACTCTCTGTTTACTCACTACACGATTGTTCGTTTATCGTCCGCCCAATTCAAATGTTGACGACCTGACTGCATGTTTACTCCACCTGCCTGTTCATACACTGATGACCCAAATATACATTCAAACACCAACTGAATCGCCCAGGTTCAAGTCTTGCCTGTAACGTGTTGGTTGGGTTGGCCCTGCCCATGTAGTTGGGTCAGGGTTCGAAACCCATAAACCTCAAAAAAATTTGCATATAATTTCCACCTTTGGCCTGGGGCCACATGGAAACCTCTAGGAAGGCCACGTGGCACCCATTGATAGGCCCACAATATATTAAAAAAAAAAAACTTTGCCAATAATAATTTTTTTGTAAAAATTGACAAAATTAATTAGTCAAAAACTCCTGTTTTGGACGTCACTCGACGATTTCAAACCTTAGTAACTTTTTCATACGAACTCATTTTTGAGAACTGTTCACAGTGTCAGAATCAGAGACACAAGAAATTTTCGATCATTCATATTGCAACCATTTTTGAGCACTTACATTTTTGAGCAATTTCTTAACTTGGACGTGATCTCCTGATCAGAGTAGCCCCGCCCCAATGTTGAAAATGCAACAAGATGATGGAGCTTAGTGAAATGAAGTCGCCTTCACTAAGTGGGCCCGCAGGCTATTTTTGGCGCAAAGTCTATTTTTAGACTATGTCTATTTTAGACATATGGAGCATGGTCTAGGAGTTGCAGTATGCTATTCTTGGATGATTGGTCGAGTTGGTAAAAATAGATGGACCTCTATTTTTAGACATACAGGTTGAAGTCTATTTTTAGACTGCCTGTCTAAAAATAGGTCAGTCAAATATTATTAACCCTTAATAATATTTGGACTATAAACTTCAGTTTATCCTCTTGCAACACTTCAGTTGGAGCTACGGATGTGGCCCATGCATCTGAAAGAAGGAATTACGCTATTCCTAGGGGTTTGGTGAGCTCATGCATGTTTGACTTCAGTTAGAACTCAAGTGGCGGAGTTTGGTGGAGTTGATGAGACAGTTGGTGGAGTTGTGTTCAAGTTAATTTAGTTGAGCTAGTTGTGTTTAGTTTAACTGGATAATACACCAGAGATGAGTGGGGTTAATTAAATATTATTTAATTCACTAAATATTAACTCATTATTCAACTAAAGAACACATCAGTTGACTGCAGTGCATGGACAGTTCAGTGAAGACCAGTGGAAGAGGTAGATGAAAGGGTGAGTTTGCTATTAGTTGTGCATGAGATTTGCACAAGCATTGGAGGATATTGCCAATGAGGATTGCGCAGTTGAAGCCAAGGAGATTCGAACTTGGATCTCTCATTACACCAACTTGGATTGCGCAATAGAGGCATGCAAATAGTGGATGAGTTTTGAACCTGTGACTTGTTCAAAACTGAGCTAGTTTGTGTGTAACTTTTGGAGACAGTACTGAGTACTTGTGAGGAGTATTGTACTGAGATTGTTACATGTTCTCTTCTATTATAATATACAAAATAGCTGGGGGTTTTAAGCTATAAGCTTTTCCCATTACATATTGTGTTTATGTGCGCATGCAACTGTTTCTAATTCCGCATATTGATGATCAATTGTAGAAGAGGTTATGTGTTATGCATGAATTAGAATTAGTGTGTGACCAGGATAATCTCAATGGATAAATATTCATTATTCAGCAAATTTCTACATGGTATCAGAGCCGAATTGATCATCAGGATCTATTACAGTGATTACAATTATTTCGGTAGACAGAGTCTGTAACGGGACAGGTAGCCTCTGGATCCATCCTTTCTTTGAAAGGTGATATATCCAGTAAATGCCCCTACAGTCAATCTCTGTGCTAGAAATAATTTGTTCTCCTGAGATCCCGAGGAAAACGATTGAGTTTTGAGCTTTGGAATTAATTTTGCGACGGTGTTTTCTTGATGGGAGTTGAAATGTCTTTCAACGGTTTTGCATTCAGTATGCCCTTGAGCGGATATGTTGCATGGGGGAAAGATTGGATATGAGTATTAGATGATAACGGGCTAAAGGAGTTCGTGGATATGGATATCCAAAATCTCGATCTTTGCTGAAGTTGGGGCTTGGCAAAAAGATGGCGAAATGTCGAAGGATTACGGTGGAGAGCGTGAAGGATCATTGTGGCTTGCATGGAAAAAGCTTCTCCATACTTGATGTGAAGCGTTGACGGTCTATTATAGTGACCACAGGAAGACGGCGCTCAAGGATAAACTCAGAAACATTAAGATGGAGAAAGGCGACAGTATCGCCAAGTACCTCACGAAGTTCACTCAATGCAGAGATGAACTGGGAAGTGTGGGGGTGACTGTCGATGATGAGGACTTGGTGGACCTAGCTCTCCTTGGTCTTCCGAAGAGTTGGCATTCCTATTAGGACTCTGTCAATGGTCAGGAGAAGTTGCTGAGATGGGAGCGACTTTCGTCGGATCTCATGCAAGAGGAGATAAGGCGGACTACCAGGGACGGATCTTCATCAAAGGCATCTGGTGAAGAAAATTGCGCTTTGGCTGCCAAAGAAAAGAAGGGGAAGAGTAAGAAAACTTCTCAGTCTGGTGCGAAAGGCAAGAAGCAAGACATGTCTAAGGTGAAGTGTTTTCACTGTCACCAGCACAGACACTATGCCACAAATTGTCCGCAGAAGAAAAAAAATAAGAAGGCTGCTGGATCTGCAGCAGGAGAGGCATTGGCCTCTCAGTTTGAACTGGATTTTTCACTGATCGCATGCTTGGTCTCAAGTGTGATGGGATCAGTATGGTTCTTGGACAGTGGTGCGTGATTTCACATGACAGGAGATCGGGATCTGTTTTCAGATCTGGAGGAAAAAGATCTTGGAGTGCACATCGAATGGGCGATGATGGTAGATACAGTGTGACCGGTATCGGTACCATTTCCTTTGAGAGGGAGTCTGGTAAACCCTTCGTATTGAAGGAAGTATTGCATGTTCCAGGATTGATGAAGAATCTGATCTCTGTGGCGATGTTGGAAGACAAGGGGTACGATGTGGTCTTCAGTGAGGGAAAGGCTTTCCTGCGCAGTAAGACAACTGGAGAGACCCGAAAGATAGGGGTTTGAGTCAAGAACCTTTATCAGTTGCAAGTAGATGGCAGCGCAGCAATGGCATGCAAGGCGGAAGCAGTGGTGAGCCGGGATGATGGAAAGCTGTGGCACCGGAGGTTGGGCCACCTTCACCATGGAGCCTTGAAGATACTGCAGCAGATTTCTACTGGGCTTCCTAAGGGCACTCTTGCGCAGTCAGATCAATGCAAGGGGTGTACCTTGGGAAAATATGTGAAAGCCACATTTCACGAGAAGGATAGTCGTGCCACGACGATCCTTGAGAGAGTTCACACAGACGTGTGTGGTCCTTAAGCATGCGCCCGACTGACAAAGCACAAGTATAAAGTGATCTTTGTTGATGATTTCTCTCGGAAGTGCGGATCTTCTTCGCCACGAGAAGAAGAGCGAGACATATTCAAAGTTACGTGAATTCAAGGCGCTGGTTTAGAAGGAATCGGGGAAGCATGTGAAGGCTCTTAGGGGCGACAATGGTGGTGAATTCATCTCTGCTGAATTCAAGGACTTTTGCAGCACAGAAGGAATTCGGAGAGAGCTCATAGCACCCCATAACCCACAGCAGAACGGGGTTGCTGAGCGGAAGAACAGAACGATCGTGGGTGCTGCATGGGCGATGTTGCATGATTAGGGCCTACCCCTTCACTTGTGGGAGGAGGCATGCAATACTGTAGTATATGTGCAGAACCGTTGTCCTCATAAGATACATGGCATGAGTACAGATTTGGAGGAGGCGCTTTTTTGGCAGGAGGCACGACATTTCTCATTTGAGGATTTTTGGCTCACTTTGTCTACATGCATGTGACTAAGGATGCCGGAAAGAAGCCGGATCCAAAAAAAAGCTGCGAGAGGTTGTCATATTTGTGGGGTACACTGATACACCTCACAACTATTGGGTGTATTTTCTAGACAGTCGCAAGACTTTTGTGCGACGGGATATCAAATTTCAGGAGGAGAAAGCCATGAAGTGTTCGCTTGAGAGGGAGCCACACTTGCATGCGGAAGAGGAGCTATTAGTTCCTAAGGATGAGCTTCCGGATGTGGATCAGCCACAAGAGGAAGATCATGGAGTGGAAGAAACCACTCATGCAGCGCCAACCATCAGAGGGCGCAAGCGCACTACAGAAGCTGAGCGACTGGCTCAAGATGCAGAGCGGGTTGTAGGACCACCTACAACACAACGCAGACAGAGACAGTCACCGGATCGGTACACTGGATACATGGCTCTTGTGAGCAAATGTGTCATGACAGAACCATCCTCTTTCGAGGAAGAGTATGATTCGATTGTCAGAAACAATGCATGGGAGATTGTCCCGCGACCAGAGGGGAAATCAGTGGTGGGTTCGCGATGGATCTACAAAGTGAAGCAGGCGGCTGACGGGAGTGTGGAGAAGTACAAGGCAAGATTTGTTGCCCGTGGCTTCTCACAGATCAAGGGGATCGATTATGAGGAGAACTTTGCACCTGTCGCAAGGTACTCTTCCATACGGACGATCCTAGCTCTCTCAGCGCAGATGGGATGGCACATCCATCAGATGGATGTGAAGACTGCGTTCCTCAACAGAGTCATTGAGGAGGAGGTGTACATAGAGCAGCCTCAAGGTTTCGAGATCTTCAGCAGTGAGTCGCATGTTTTCCGACTCAAGAGAGCACTGTACGGGCTGAAGCAAGCACCTCGTGCTTGGTACACACGAATAGATAGTTACTTCACCGGACTTGGATTCTCCAAGAGTGAGGTGGATCCTAACCTGTACCAGATTGTGGTGGAGGGGAAGTTGCTGATCATTGTACTGTATGTAGATGATCTGATTTTGATAGGTGATGAGCTGTTGATACTTTCATGCAAGGAGGATCTTGCTAGAGAGTTTGAGATGAAGGACTTGGGCCTCCTTCATTATTTTCTGGGATTGGAGATTTGGCAGCGTAGTGGTGGATTGTTTGTTTCTCAGGGTAAGTATGCCTGGGAGATACTGGAGAGGTTCAACATGCATGGCTGCAAGCCTATTGACACTCCTCTTCCTGGTGGTTGGAGGAAGGAGGATGCTACTTTAGCGGAGGTAGTGGATGCCACTGTCCATCGACAGTTGGTGGGGTCGCTTATGTATCTAGTCAATACACGACCCGATATATGTTATGCTGTTAACCAGCTTTCGCAAGCTATGGTTAAGCCTACCAAGCTCTTCTGGAAGGCAGACAAGCATGTATTGCGTTATCTTAGTGGCACATCGGGATATGGTCTGTGGTACAGACAGGAGGATAGAGCGAAGCTTAGCAGCTTCACTAATGCAGATTGGGCAGGGAGCCCAACGGACCGAAAGAGCACATTTGGAGGAGTCTTCAGTATTGGGTCGACAGTATTTTCTTGGTACAGCAGGAAGCAGAGATCCGTGGCACTCATTTTAGCAGAGGCCGAGTACATGGCAGCCAGCTTGGTTGCATGCGAGGCTATTTGGATGAGGAAGATCCTCGTCGGATTGTTCGGGTCGCACTTGGAGCCTACTGTGATTTATTGTGATAACCAGAGTTGCATTAAAATCTCGGCTAATCCAGTATTTCATGATAGATCCAAACACATCGACATCAGGTACCATCATATCAGATATTGTGTGCAGCGGAGAATCATGTTACTTTCATATATTCCCACGGACGATCAGGATGTTGACATCTTGACGAAGGCGCTCACGAGGAGAAAATTCGAATTCCACAGAGGTAGGATAGGGGTTGCAGATAATCCATATCTTGTTGAGAGGGAGTGTTGAAAATGCAACAAGATGATGGAGCTTAGTGAAATGAAGTCGCCTTCACTAAGTGGGCCCGCAGGCTATTTTTGGCGCAAAGTCTATTTTTAGACATATGGAGCATGGTATAGGAGTTGCAGTATGCTATTCTTGGATGATTGGTCGAGTTGGTAAAAATAGATGGACCTCTATTTTTAGACATACAGGTCGAAGTCTATTTTTAGACTGCCTGTCTAAAAATAGGTCAGTCAAATATTATTAGCCCTTAATAATATTTGGACTATAAACTTTAGTTTATCCTCTTACAGCACTTCAGTTGGAGCTACGGATGTGGCCCATGCATCTGATAGAAGGAATTACACTATTCCTAGGGGTTTGGTGAGCTCATGCATGGTTGACTTCAGTTAGAACTCAAGTGGCGGAGTTTGGTGGAGTTGATGAGACAGTTGGTGGAGTTGTGTTCAAGTTAACTTAGTTGAACTAGTTGTGTTTAGTTTAACTGGATAATACACTAGAGATGAGTGAGGTGAATTAAATATTATTTAATTCACTAAATATTAACTCATTATTCAACTAAAGAACACATCAGTTGACTGCAGTGCATGGACAGTTCAGTGAAGACCAGTGGAAGAGGTAGATGAAAGGGTGAGTTTGCTATTAGTTGTGACATTAGTTGTGCATGAGATTTGCACAAGCATTGGAGGAGATTGCCCATGAGGATTGCGCAGTTGAAGCCAAGGAGATTCAAACTTGGATCTCTCATTGAACCAACTTGGATTGCGCAATAGAGGCAGGCAATTAGTGGATGAGTTTTGAACCTGTGACTTGTTCAAAACCGAGCTAGTTTGTGTGTAACTTTTGGAGACAGTACTGAGTACTTGTGAGGAGTATTGTACTGAGATTGTTACATGTTCTCTTCTATTATAATATACAAAATAGCTGGGGGTTTTCAGCTATAAGCTTTCCCCATTACATATTGTGTTTATGTGCGCATGCAACTGTTTCTATTTCCGCATATTGATGATCAATTGTAGAAGAGGTTATGTGTTATGCATGAATTCGAATTAGTGTGTGACCAGGATAATCTCAGTGGATAAATCTTCATTATTAAACAAATTTCTACACTGAGAATGAGCTATGCCAACAAGTAAAATAAACAAGGAAAATAGTATTAATATTTGGGAAGGATCCAACAATAGGTGTTTTCCATTGGGTCTTGAAGTCAAATAAGAGATAGAGAATTCCAGTGAGGTATCTATGTTAGATGAATCTCACTACGTAACACTATTTTGAACCCTACAACATATGCCTAGACACAACCCTACTCTTATTGTTTAAACCTAATAAGAGGAAATTTCTTACCTTACCAATCTTTTTGATCAAGGACCACTAGGAAAATTCATAATAATCTTAGTCAAACCAGGGGAAAAAGGCCCACACCATGTCACAAAATTAACTTGACTAGGCTGAAAAATAGAGATGTAAGCATTCACCAACAATTGAAAATACATGAGGAAGACGACCAAGTGCCCAAGCTTTACTCATTTCATATTTTCAGGCATTTACAAGTATTTCAGATTCTGAATATGCAATTGCAGAGATCGAAACTCCTAGAAATCATCCTCGTTGCAATGATTTTTTCTTATTTTAAAAATCTATTCCTCCTCGAAACCTGCACATTAAGTCCCAAAATTCCTGTGCATGCCACCAAGAATAGAATTAGCCTGCCCCATATAGATTTCATGTCTTTCAACATTAAAGCTCTCCAAGAGCAGACTGCCATACATGGCATCATTAGCCCATTTATTATATCCACAATAGCCAACAACGGCCCTCCAAGCCAAGAATGTGACGAATTAGTAACTTCACGAAAAAATTCACTCGGCCTACACCTAAATTCCTACATATCATATTAAGGATTGATCAAGATATAATCTCCTTGTTGAGAGACACTGCTGCAATATTGTGTTTTGATGTTTTTTCTTCAAATTCACATATCAGCAAAAAACCTGAGAGATACTTCAAATCTGATGCTCGGGCTACTACGCAACCCAAAATCTTCACTCTTTCAATAGGGAAATTCCAGTTTTTGTCCCAATAATTTTAAATCTGGCATTCTCAATAATCCATTCAGAAGCCCTTTCTTGTTTCATCCTCAGATGAAAGCCTCATCATAACCCAGCTATATTGGAATGGAATAATATCCGATTTTACTCTAATTCAATGCTGGGTTAGAACTTCAACTTAATAAAGACCCATGGCCTTTACAATTCGCACCTAACAAGAGCTCGAACCCTTAATATGACTCTAATATTCGAAGACCCAAGTTTAACTTTAATGTGTGCCCAACACACAATTCCCTTGTTACAAGGTTCGGCTTTATCGTCTTCAACATATATTCTAACCCCAATTCAATTGTTACAAGTTCGCTGCAACAATTCAATTATATATATATATATATATATATATATATATATATATATCCTTATTTAAATGTTCATAGAACATTGCACCGCACCTTAGTCATCGACTTTGGTCAATCATATATGCGCCATTCCTCTTTTATAATTAATCGACGCATCCACACATACAATTCCAACCATATACAATATACAACTCGGACCTTGGTTAAATATCACTCATCGACATGTATTAGAGTCTGGGCCCTGCACTAACATACCTTATTAACTTTCGTCCATCGCGTAGTCGCGACCGCCGTAGATCTTCCCCAGCTCACAATCGGACGAACACCAAGGATATCGCTTTTTTTTTTTCGTTTCGAGTTTTAATACCCCAAAAAAACGCGATGTGAGTAGTTTTCCAATACAGCTTATGGACGCGTGTTAAGCAGTGACTGTTATCGCGTTTTTTTTGACAAATTTTAATTACCACTTTTCCAAAGTGCGAGACCGCTGGTTTTAGACTCAACCCGCCTTTACTGTTCAAATGCCTTCGTGGTTCCGAATCCTTCCTTGCTCCAGGCTCTGTTTCTTCGGTTCCGGGTATGCGGTGTTTCAACATACATCCACCAATTCATTTAACAGTTGAGCGAAAACCCTCTCGTCTCACTGTTTATACTCAAGAGAGTGGTTGCTACTTACAAGTTTAATCATCGCTTGAATTATGCTCTAATCTACTTCTGCAGAGCCACTATTCCAATTCATAAAATCAATTCCACTTAGCAATACCTACCACAGATTTTATCCGTAGCCAATGAGTCTCGAAAAGACCAGAATATTCTAATTACAAAGTTTTATCAAACGTATAGTCAATTAAAGCTTCGGGGACCGAATTATCTCCTCACACAGAGATTTACAATTCGAATTACTCTACAATATGACAAACTCAAAATTCAAAAGGGAAATGAACCCTTTACAACCTACAATGATTTCATAATTTCGTTTCGTGCTAGAATGCATACAACTCATTACATATAACTTGAACAGGCAATTAAGTACTTCGCTGGGATCGATCCTGTCAGTGATCGACCTCCCTCAATTATCTAATTACAAAATTATATCAACTCTCTGTTCCACTCAGAGTCATTAGTTTAGACATTCACACAGAGACATCAAAATTAATCCCCAATACAAAGCTTCACACTTGCCCCTGAAATTCAATATTCTTCATGCAGAGTTTATTTAAGAATACATACATTTTCACAAAGGAATTGGAAACAATCCTTCATCAATATATATAAATGTCATCAACTACAAAAGCATCCACTTACACTTCTAGTTGGCCAGATTTTCTATTCGGTGGCCTACTACCTTACTACTCTTCCTCTCCTCAGCTCTGAATAGCTATCCCCTTGACCTATTCCTGATGCTTACATTTATACAAAGATGAATGAATCGGTTCAGTTCCTGAACAGCTGAACAAAGACTCTTGGAATTCTCCAAAGTCCTAGAGTTAGACTAAATTCCTAAAATAACTGAACTGAATCTTCACCTTCCTAACTAAATCAACTCCTCTTAATTTATTCATAATACTAATATTTACATGAGAAATTAAAAACATAAGACCCCCCCTATGTCTTATAAAAGTGTAAAGTATTTCTAGAACCAAATGCCCCTGCATCAAAATCTCAGCTCCATCACCACTCAATTACTTATCTCTAACATCGATGATTTCATGTTAAGATGTTTCACCAGTCTTTGGCCGAGGTCCTGGTCACACTACAGAACTAGAATCGGTATTGTCAGTTCTGTGAACATACTAGATTGTACAAAATTACCAATGAATTAATTTTATTAAGCTGTAAATAATACATGCTGCATACCTAAGACCAATAAGATATCCAGACACTCCTAATTTCATCAGTTACCTTCACATCACACATCGCATCGATGAAGTGCCTGATGAATCTGTCTTGTCTGCTCCAGAATAGAGAAACCATTATAATCAGCTGGATGAATTTCAATTTCGATATTGACAAAATTCCGTACAAAGAAGGATCTTTTGTCTGCTCCAAAAGAGAAAATAACATTAGATTTAGCTGGATGGATAAGAACATTAGATTAAGCTGGATGAATTTCAATTTTGATATTGAAAAAATTCCATACATAGAAATCCTTTTGAAAAGTATTAGAAAATAGGCTAAGAATGGTTATCGCTACCTGTCAGGAGGCCATGAATGGAAGCGTTCACTAGGCTGATTAAAGTTATTTTCCTTCGTAACAACTCTCTGCAACATTAAAGAAAAATGTTGGGTGATTTCAAAAAAATGCTCGCAAGGATTGAGAATCATAGAAAAAACATTCCTTTGTTTTATACAAAAAATTTATGTATGGAGTGTGTGCCTTTTTGCAATTAGAAGACCTTATTGTAGCTTTTTCTAAACACTAGCACCAATGCTGGCAAGGCTTGAAGAATTAGCAAAGACATTACTGTATGTTAAAATAGCAACTAATAAAACCCTGATGAATGTAGCAGTCGGAGGACCTGGAGGTTATTAAAGTCCTCCGGGAAACCAATCCCAACAGAGCAATGAAGTCAAGGATTGATTACCTAATGGAGGGTTGTGTGTCTCAAGCATATTAATACTGCTTGATGCTACAATCATCAGGGTTTTGAGTTTGATCAAGTGCTAGTAACATCGAAGTCTAATAACAAGGGCTCAAGTTTAAAAACATGGCAAAACAAATTGGGAAATTAGCTTGTACCCCAATATTTCCAAGCTAGAGATAAAGGCAGTTGTCAAGGTCAGGTATAAAGTCCTAGCTAGTTCATGTAAAGACTGAGAGTTCATAAGGGCTACACTGTACATCTCAACTTAGAGCCAAAGGTGATTGTGAAGGTCAAGCGTAACTTCCTAGCTAGCTCATGTAAGAGCAAGACAGTATCTGGGCTACACTGTACATGAGTATGTACAAAAAATAAGGTATAAATTCCTACCTATCTCAGCGATATTGTACAAGAGTGTGTATAAAAAATTAATATGTAACTTTCTACCTAGCTCCGATAAGACCAGAGCCTTGGCCCTTACTAACTTTCTACCTAGATCAGATAAGCCCAGAGCCTAACTAAGGAAGGCACGACCTTATATTTTAGAGATTACTTGATTGAGTCGAGAATTTTAGGATGGGGTGTTGTTCCTGAGTTAGTTGACATACCTTTGACACGGTACCACTGAAAATATTTCTCAGAATAGAAAGCGCCTCTGAATGTCGAACTAGGTCAAAACGCGAAGGAAAATAATTCACCTGCAACCAATGGTATGATCATAAAATGGAACTCATTAGACAAATTCAATCTCTCAACAACCATTATGTATAAAACTGTGCTCAGTTTCCCATTTGAAAAGGCAAAAAAAGAAAAGCAATAGATAAAATGAGATTTCCATTGAATCTTAGCACTCCAGAAAATGTGTACTAGTAGTTGCTTATATAAGGATTTAGTACTAGTAGTTGCCTTAAATCATCCTCTATACGGGGGATTTTAGAATCTAGATGGAAAATTTTATCTTTATATTAGGGTACAAATATTTAATCGATATTTAAGTTGCACTAAGGTGTTATTCCAAACCAAACCACATGTGAGAAATACAAAAGAGAGAAGATCGATGATACTAGCAGGGAAGTAATGGCATGTAACATACCTCCTCATCTCTGCGCATGAAATTCATAAAACCATCGTGATAATTTTTATGATGGGAACACTTCGGTGCGTTCACAGGAAGCAACAAGTAATTCGGCCCAAGCCTATGCCTCTGTGTGTCAGAGTATGAGAAAACTCGAGTCTGGAACATTTTATCATCGGTGTAGTAGATACCGGGCACAATAACTCCAGGGAAAAATGCCAATTGTTCATTCTCATTGAAAAATTTATCAATGTTTCTATTCAAAACCATCCTCCCAACAGGCTGCATAAGAAAAGGATCCAATTTTCAACCATGGTTCAATGCAGAAAGCTTGAAACTGAAGAGCATATAAAGCTGAATTACTACCAGCACATGAAAATTGTGAAGCAAGAAGAATTTATATTATAGCTTATATGACTGATAGTTTCAGTCTTAAGTATTTTATATGTACTTTACCCGCAAAGGAAATATATTCTCTGGCCATATTTTAGTATTGTCAAGAGGATCAAAGTCGAACCTATCTTCATTTGTAGGATCCATAGTTTGAATGCATAGCTTCCATTCAGGATAGTTACCAGAAGCTATGACATCATATAAATCTTTGGTAGCATGACTGTGATTGGTACCTCCAACAATTACAGCCTCCTCATCAAGCAAAAACTTGAGTCCACAAGTAGGCTTCCAATGAAACTTGCAGTAGGTTTCTTTACCTTCTTTGTTAATAAACTGCAAAGAAGATAAAAAAAAAACGGGTCATATAAACAATAATGACAAATTTTTCAAGCATGGTTCATTTGACAAAAAATAAGGATACTTGAAGTACCCAAATCCAGGGGTTTAAAAGAAATAGTCAAAGGGTGGGTATGAAATGAAACCAGAGGGAAATTTTATGAAATTTTCAGAGATGGTTTCAAAACCTGGGTAAATCCCCATCACATCCAATCTGATCATCTCTTGAGCATATCACTAGTCCATTTTCATATATGATAAATACGTACTAGGATTACTATCATATTGTAAACATATACATAATAAATAAAACTATCATATGGCACAAAACTTGAAACATCTAATTGAAAATACCGTGCTATGCTAGCGTGTTTTGAATGTGACCTTGAGATTGGCTGATTACCATTTTATGCAGCAAGCAAGCTTAGTGTGTTGAGAAATGAAAAAAAATAGTAGTAGGACTCTGTTTAACTTATGAAATTGATTTGAGCTTGTGCAGCTGAGAGCTCAAAGGCTGGCTGATTACCATTTTATGCAGCAGGCAAGCTCAGTGTGTTGAGAAATGAAAAAAAAAAATAGTAGTAGGACTCTGTTTAACTTATGAAATTGGTTTGAGCTTGTGCAACTTAGAGCTCAAAGACTGGCTGATTACCATTTTATGCAGCATGCAAGCTCAGTGTGTTGAGAAATGAAAAAAAAGTAGTAGTAGGACTCTGTTTAACTTATGAAATTGATTTGAGCTCGTGCAACTTAGAGCTCAAAGAAAGTTCAGTGTTGAATTCTACTTATTAGGTGTGGCTTGCAATGCCAACATTGTTCCAAAATGCCTATCCGCTTACAAGTTTGCTCGTAGTAATCTGGCTTCATGAGTATCATGAATTTCAATGATAGAAAGGATTCCAAAGTGCAACTGGGAGGCTTGCACTAGAACAACTAATAACAAATATTTAACACACTAACATATTTACCACAGACCTAAGAAATCCATGTATCCCATTAATGAGAGAATTGCTTGCATTAACAACTAAATATTGGTGCAAATGAGTTTAAAACTGTATAGAGAACATATTGGGAGATTGTGCATGACCTTGAATGTGTGAACTCCAAAACCTTCAATATGTCTAAAGTCAGATGGGATTCCTCAATCATCAAACAGAAATGTGAACATATGAAAACTCTCTGGTACATGGGAAAAGAAATCCATGATACGCCATGCCTCTTGAATATGGGTTTTTGGATTGGGCTTCAGAGCATGAATGACATCTGGGAACTGCATAGCCAGAAACACAAGTTTAAAAAATTAAGAGTCAATAAGTTGTGAAAAGAATATGTTTCAGTTTTACATATACTTCAAAATGAGAGGAATGGATTTCAGTGTATGGTCCCAATAAAAAAACCTTTATACCATCACGAATAAAAAACACTGGGATGTTGTTGCCAACAAGGTCAAAGTTCCCTTCTCTCGTGTAAAACTTCATTGCAAAGCCTCTGGGTTCCCTTAAAGTCTCCGGGCTCCTGCGTTCATGTATAACAGAAGAGAAGAGGACTATCACAGGGGTCTGAACTCTAGGTGCCTTCAAAAAGTCAGCACATGTGAGGTGTGAAATAACATGTGTGACTTCAAAAAGCCCTTGGCTACTGCTCCTCTAGCATGGAAAACTCGCTCAAGGATTCTTTCTCTGTCAAACTAGGCAAGATTTTCTACCAGGTGATAATCCTCCAACAAAACAGGACCTATAGCATAGAAGTAAGCCCCGCTCTGAGAATCAGAACCAGTGTAACATTTGAAGCTCAAATTTTGAAATGCAATTATTCACTTAATCTATCAATTTTACAGTCATGTAATTTAATCATGATACCATAAACAAAATTTTCTAATAAATAAAACAGTCACCTCTTTCACCAACTGTAAGAGAGGAGTTATTATTCCAAACAGGGGCACCCTAGGTTCTAGTCCAAAAAGGAGCATTGTGGGCAGTAGAAGATCGGTGTTTATATGGATCCATTCCACCTAAAGTACTAAATGGTTAAATCTATGCTCTGCTAAATCCCGCCTGCAATGACAATTCAAAGTAATCAGTAAAGTTCAGTTCTATAAAACAGCGAAGGAGCCATATATGGGCACCTCAAAGAAGTGGGTCTTACATTTCACCTTCTCAAGTAAGGCACTGATTTAACATTAGAAACACTTCAAAACCTAGGAAGTAAATAGTATTTTACATCCATCCCTTCTTAAAATATCTTTAGGGTTAAGTGATTTCACCCAAATTTGACACTTAGAATGCAGATAATTTCGAAGAATATTGAGAAGATCCTCAAAGAATCTTTTGATCATTTCGGCATCTCGGATTGGGATGACTTGTTCTGGATTGCGCATCCAGGGGGACCTGCAATTTTGGATCAAATCGAGGCCAAACTCGAGTTGGGTCCGAGCAAATTAGAGTGCACTTGCAGTGTGTTGGCTGAGTATGGCAACATGTCCAGTTATTGCGTGCTTTTCATTATGGATAACATGCGCCGGAAGTCTGAGGAGAGGGAGAGGAGTAGCATGGGAGAGGGTGGGAGTTGCCCTCGTCAATGCGTGTAGGTGAGCCTGTCATCGGTGAACAGAAAATGCATCTAGATCTCCATATATCTCCACCTCCATCGATCTAGAAGGTTTTCACATAACTTCCAAGCCCCTTCCATTGTCCAAGCCCCAACCACCTCTCCGGCCCAGTAAATCTGGCGAAATTTTTGTTACACCTCCAACTTCCAAGCTCCAACCAGTGAATAAATGGGGTGAATCACTCCAAAACCTCCCTCCGACCCAGTAAATCTAGGCGAATGCCATTGAAATATGCTCCAAGCAAAGAAAATTGGGAGCGAATGCCATTGAAATCTGCTCCAAGCAAAGAAAATCGGGAGCGAATTCCATTTTTCAGTTTTATGGGCATTTATTTTGGTGGGCTAATATTTAATAATTAATTATTTTAAAAATAATTATAGGGCTAACTTTATAAAACTATAGAAAATGGGTTTTATATAAAAAATTCGCCCTATCAAAATTTAAAACCCCTTAAAATTCACCTTTGGGCTAAAATTCACCCCTAAAATTTTCCCTGATCCAGAGAGGAGTGAATTGAGAGATTTACATATTTTTATTTCATCTCCCAAGGTTTCTTATAGAAATAGGGAATCTATCTTCTTGGATTCCACCAATCTCCTATGGGCCAATTTTTTGTCTGGGTTGGCCAAGCCCCTGTAGTTGAAATATAGTCACTTCATGAGGTAATAGTACCTGGGTTTTCTCTTGCTCTAAGAACCATATCAATAGGAATTTTCTTTCGAGATGCAACTTCAAGTCTAACTTGTAGAATTTATTTGGATATGTAGGAGTGTCTGCCTCTGGTAGTACAAAGAGCATTGGGAGGAGATGCCTCACCTATGCCAAATCCAGAGGTCGGTGCCATATTGGAGGTACCCCGAGATCGCAAATTGTATCGATGGGAGGTACTGGAGTTAGATGAGGTCCCATCCGATAAATATTTGTGTATATCAATGTGATGGGTGGCAGTAATAGGGACAGGGATGCTGGGTGGATCTGGTACTAAGAAGTAGGCTAGTAATGCAATGTGCAGGATGTAACACTATAATCCACTAAAGATATAGGTGCAAAGTCTAAATATGGAATTAAATTGAGAGATGTATGCAAAGGATGGGAGGAGAGATATATATCCAGAAGTGGACCAACTCCAGAAGAGTGTGATCTAGTGACCTTTGCTGATGGTGATCTAGCTGTCAGATGCTGAGGGCGGTCACCTAACTCCTTATGACACAAATGTCTAAATGACTGTGAAGCCGATATAGGAGTGTAGAATCCCTTTTATGATGTTTGAGTTCCCTTCGTTGCTAATGTAGGAACCATATCCCCATGCTCACTGCTGTGCAATGATAATTCCTTGTACAAGTGCCCTACTCGATGGAAACGTCCGCAACAAAATGGTATGCCCTCATAATCCATAATCTATAGCTTGGCATTCCCATAATATTGAAGGTTCATGATTTCAACTAGGCTGTCTCTGGTGTTCAAGTGGAAAATAATACGGGAAGTTTATAAATTTTCGGACTCCAAATAGGATCTGTCATGGTTCATATATGTGCCCAAATCATTTCCAATGGTGTGGAAGACATCATCAGACTAGAAGCGTAGTGGTAACCCTGGTATACGAACCCAAATTGGTATCACACCCAAATTTTCTTTTTTCTGGGTCAAATACAGGCGACCATCTCTTCAGAAGGACCAAAGCCAATTCAATATGCCAATATTTTGACAATGCTGAGGTTACCTACTCCGGCTGAGGGAAAATTAGGGAAAATCAACCATAGGTCATTGTGATAATCGAGGGAAGTTGTTCCAGAGCGTTCTCCCAAGTCTCCAATACCCAATTCTTCAATACTGGGGATGATTAGTTCCATCCCCTGACTTGACCCACTAGGACAAAATTAGTTTTGTTAGCAACCTGACCCATCGATATGCCTTCCATGAATACCAGATTTCGTCCATGTTCCCTGACTTTTGTGCACTTGGATTTTTTCCCCGATATTTTGAGTTGTGCTTCCGCTGGTTTTTCTACCTTGGAGGGTTGGACATCCTCCAAATCCAAGACACTTGTTTTTTCCTGGGAGAGGGTAATATGCAGTGTGCCTTCAAAACAACCAAAATATTTCCAAGGATTAGGATTTTGCTGCGCCAGATCCGAAGGGAGCGAAACCCCTATGTTTTTTCTGGATAAATGTAAAGATTCACTGGTTCCATTTACTATACTGATGCCTACCTCTGAGATCACTGGATTTATGCCCGAAATAGATGCCAAATGGTGATCCAACACCCATTCTTGGATTTCAGATGGAGAAGGGATAGAGAAAGTTGGATGAGCGGAGTAGTCAGGCAAGAAATGACTGCAGAAAGAGGGTTGTGTAAATGATTCTTGTTCTAACCTAAACTAGTGAAATTGAACTCTACTTCTTCCATAGCAATAGGGTGAAAATCCAAAGTTGGGAAACACTTTTTGGTGGATGGCCAAAATTTGGGTGAAATTTTTAATTTCTCGTTCGAGAAAATAGTCAACTCAATTTCTTGACCGAGAGTTTTTAGAACTCTCGTCAAAGAGATTTTTAATTTTTCGCCTGAGAGTTAGATTGGGCTTGGCTAGAGTTAAACTACTCTTGGACGAGAGTTAAGTATTTTCTCATACAAGAGTTTTATTGACATAAACTCTCGGGTAAACTCTCAGATGAGAGTATTAAAACTCTCGGCCTAGAGTTGTTTTAACTCTCATCTGAGAGTTTAGATTCTCTTACATTCTCGTCCTAGAGTTTTATGCTTATAAAAAACTCCAAAATTCTGTCTCTCCTAACATTCTGCAAACTCCTGGCCTGTGCAAACCTGTACAATGGAGCACAAGCCGTGTCGTTTTCAAGCCACCTCAGCGAGCGAGTCTGCCACTATGAGCACCCCTGATAGCGAAAAATTGGATATCTATTGCGAGGTAAGTCTCGAATTTTATTTTTTAGGGTAAATTGTATTATGTGGTAATTTGATTTATGCCTTAGCTTCAACACAAACACAACTTCATATTAGTCTCATTTTAACTGAAAATAATGCATCAACTGTGCCCTAACGAGGGCTGAATTTATCTCAGAATTTTTCCTTAAGAAAAGTCCGAATTAGGCTATGGAGAAACCTCATAACACCTTTTGGTCATACCTCAAAAAGGGTTGAATTAGAGCCTCATGATAGATCGAAAGAGGGCCTCAATAAAGGTCAAGAATCTCCTCAGAAAAAGGGTCGTAGAAGGCCTCAGACAGGCCGACAATCTCCTCAGAAAGAAATGTTGTAGAAGGCCTTAGACATAATGAAAATCAACTCAAAAACATCTGCAAATCTGCCTCAGAAAATTCTAGGATTCTGCCTAAAAAAGGATTTCAATAGACATTGAAATTATGCCTCAGTATGAGCCTCAAACCAGCCGAATATGTGCCTTAGATCAGTCTTTTGTCCAGAATTTTTTTCACAAAAATTAGGGCTTAACCAAATCAAAATTTTCAACCTTCTTCATATTTCCGATATGCACTAAGTCTCAAATAGCTCCCATGAGTTTGTAGTAGAAGACTAATCATCTAGAGGGCTGAATTTCTAGGGTTCAAGGTGGCCGATTGTATACTTTAGGAGGGTTGAATCCAAAATTCACTATGGAGTACGAGTTGCAGAGCTAAAGGAGTCAAAGCCAAGGGTTTTTGTCAATATCCCTATCAGGTTTCCTTCCATATCAAATTGATGTAATTTCCTTGAAATTTATTAATAAAATAACTGGGGTTTGTAGTGTTTTTTCTCTATATTGGTGTTGCAATTTATTATTGAATCTTCTGGCAAAATTTAATAGTGGATTTCTTGAATTTAACTCTTGGAAATTAAGCAAAATATATAATAGGGATATTATATAGTAGGATCATGCACTATATTATCACATATTGATATGATTGTCTGGGATTCAATGCTGCAGTTCCTCAAACACACCGCAGCTATCACTCAGGGTTACCAATAACAGTCTATTTATTAGGTCTATCTTTAAGAGAGAAATCTTTCTAGTTTCTAAATATTACTCAGGAATCTGTGATGCCAGAATATATGGGAATTTATATGAATGGGATCCTTATAGAAACCTTTTCCCATTTCAAGTGGATATGGAGAACGACTCTGTTGACACAAATATTTCATTTTTACAGATTCCAACATGCTTCCTTGGTTTGATAAGAGAAACAATAAAACTATTTTTTTACAAAATAGTACCCAAAGAAATTTCAGGTAAACACTCAAACATCTAGCATGCATGGCACCTTTGTTTACCAAAATATGGTACTTTTAATAGCCACTTTCTGATTAGAAATCAGGGTCCTTGATATCATGGAGAAATTCAGAATGCATGAGATCAGAATTAATTTTGTTCGAAGTACTAACAGGAACTCCCCTATAAGACAATACATTTTAAACTTACGTAAAGGTTTGAACCAAGATGGCTAACAAACTAACAATTGCAATATCACAACTACTAACACAATATAACTTGAGCATCCCTCTATATTATCATCACACAAAAATCAACAATTAATAATGGTTACCTCATATTAGATCCATACCAAGCGCCGATAAAAGAATGTCCATGTAAGGTAAATCACAGCATCTTGTTTTTGCAAAATAGTTCCAGCAACAATCTCTGCATTGATGTGATCATGGAGATCATGAGGTGTTGGTCCTAAACCCATCTTTGGGGCATCAATCTTCAAAAACTGATATCTCACCAACTAAGAGGACCCACAAAATGTGCCACCTATCAAACGAAATGGCCTTGCAATGACTACCAATATAGACAGTCCTTGTACCCAAATTCAGTTGATTTGTGCATGAAAATCATCAAACGAATGAAAGCCTATAAACCATTTGAAATCAATAAAAAAATCTTCCAACACTACAAGCACTATTGGATACCACAACGCATCAATTGTGTAGACATATAATTAGAGAAGTATTGATCTAGTGGAAATATACGCAACTAGAAGATCCACATGGGAATATAAAACTATTTACTCACCTTGACCCTTAAGGACAAATTTGCTTTCCAATGGAGAGGGCATGTGAAGGTCATAGCCTAAACCCCTTATTTATATAACTTATTAATGTATGAGGAAACCTTCATTCAAGAAGGCCCATTAAATAGCTAGATAATAGTCACCCATTACAAAAAGGGCCCAATTTGTTAAGAGGGTCCAAATTAGTTAGTATGCCCTCATTATAAGTTTGTCCTTGGGTAGTTTAGGCTCTATATGGATAGTTATCTATTGTGTGGAAGGTTATGCAATGTATTGTAAACGACCTGATTTTATTTGGAGCACAGTTCTTGCAAGGTACACCCTTGAAGAGGAAAATTAACATAGCTTTATATCTTATAATCAAAGAGATATTTGTTATTGTTTATCTCTATTTCTCTTGTATTCCTAGATTTTGCACTACATTTAGTGATTTTACAAAGTTTTGGAGTTGATTAAAATAAAAATTGTGTCAAAGTTCTTTCTTGGGCATGTAGTGAGAAAATTTTTGGGCACAAAATCAAAAAAGAAAAAAATATATCTTTGTTGGTTTGTTTTGGAAAAGAGAGTATATCAGCGTTCAAGTAGTTTGAATTTTTCTATGCAGAACTTGGAGAATGCAATTTCAAAATTAAATTCCTCTTGAAAAATACCCTATCTTAGAAGAAAAGAATTGTCCAAAACGAAGTACAATAATTGGAGATATCATTTATGTAAACTCAATATCTTTTAAAATTTATACTTTTTCTTGGAAGGCGGAAAATTCAACTGATTAGATATGTTTTAAAAGATTGCAAAAATTTCTTCCAATCCAGTGACAATAGATCTAATGATCTTGTAGCATTTCATGATTTGGGTCATAATAGCCAATCAAATAAGTATAGCAGAAGTTGTGAACATTTTGCAATTTCAACCTCAAAAATTACCTTGCACAAGTTATTTTCTTTCTATTTTAGGAGACATTTCCTTTGGTTAGCAAGCTCATATATATTTAAACTTTATTTTGGGATTGTGTTCTAATGCCCTTTAATAACACAGTGATCTATCCATAACTGGGTAATACTATAGTAGAGGAATAATAAAAGTAGGAAATAAAGTGGAACCACATTGTGTGAAACACTTGTAACCCTTGTTAGTATCGCTTGCAGTAATACGACATAAGAAAATACTTGTAAACAAAATCTCACCTCCATGTACCTTTAGGAATATAGGAATTCCCCTAGGTATACTTGAAGCCCTCTTTCGATAGGCTAACCAACCGTCCTATTGCTCCAAAAGACGTAGAACAACAGTCGAGGAGACCACTAACTAATACCTAGGTAGTCAAGTTGTACAACTGGAGGAATGACTGAACCACCTTAGTTAGTGCCATGTAATATTGTCGAGCCCTTGTATGTCAAGGAGCTATAGTACCTGTTATCCATTGGCTGATGACATGACTGTCGATTGATAATTTGTTTTCTAATTTGTTTATGAGGGGTAGAAATTTGATTTGATACTATAGCAACAACGACATCAAGTGAGCCCTCTAGAGACATTTCCATGAGAGGAGGATTATCAGATACATTGGACGCTTAGTTATATCATGTTTTCAAGTAGGTTATATTTATTGTTTGTTGTGAAAAACTGATTAATGTTTATTTTTTTTTGTCCTGCACAGGTGGACACACTCATATGACTTGTGCGCCCATACACTAAATCGAACAAGAGGAGCCCCATAAAACTATTCCCTTTCGTCCCCAATTTATTAGATCCCATTCTGAGGGGTATATTATACACGGTATAGGTACACATTAGATTTCTAATTAAAATTTTCAAGTTTACGTTAAATTCAATGTTGGACAGGTGATTTTTTTTTCAAATGACATGTGTTTAATGTGAGAAAATTATGCTCCATAGGTGCAAATATAGGAGTTGAGGTTGGCCCTATTGCTGCTGAGGGACAAAGGAAAGCAATGTCTTAGCCCGTGGCATCCATACCACACTTGGATAGATCTCGTTCAGGTAAAATCTAAAGGAAAATTGATTGTTTGATGTATGTTTAATGTGAAACTTATTGTGTCTCATGTAATTGTGTGATAAAATAATTTAATGTTTTTTACAGTGGCTAGTAGAGACCTTCATTCCTCAGAAGGGAACAATCCTAGTTCGATGAGAGATGAGGACGAGATAGTTTTTCCATGAGGTATTTTCAAATGAACAAACAAGTTTTCTAAATACAAGTTTTCCTTATAAATTCTCTAATTTTTAATATGTGCAATAATTTAACATGTTATAGGTGGTGGTCGTCACCTTCCTAGGGGGAGAGGTCATAGGGTTCATGAGTTTTCTCTAAATCTGATCTATGAGCCCCTTTACACCCATCCCGGTGATATTCGTGAGGAGATGCCTTGGGAAGACACCATATCCTTACTTACTGTTGATGGAATGAGGGAGAATTCCATGAAATTGTGCAATGAATTGCAAATTTTCAATCTCTCTGCCCCTAGTCGAGATTGTCTCCAAATTGTTTTGCACAATTTGGAGAGTTTGATAGAGAATTATCGTGGGGTTGGACCATCAACACAATTTTTTTTTGACATGGTGCGTAGGAGGAGAGTGTTAGTGATTGGTATCCACTCCTACAATGAAGTTTGTTAGGACCTCACAATGTACCATTTTTTACCATACATTTTGACACCACCTTACCCTTTTATAACTATATTTAAAAAGGGTTCCATCATCATTTTCATTCACTTTATCCAAAAAGTATATGAAATCCTCCTCTTTACTATATATTTAATCTGCTTTACATATAATTCCATATTACTCTTATATTTCATCATTAATCGAAGGTAGATTGTTGCTAACATAAGTCTAAAAAGATCATGAGATAATTTATTATCATGCTTTGAAACAATCGACGATGTCTTTAAATCAATTGACTCCCGTTCATTTTAAACAATAATGTAGCACGCAAATTCCGTCACTACTCGTAATTTGCGATTACGGGCAGAGTATTTTGGGAACAATGGCAACAAGATGAAGACAAGCAAGGAAGTGGTTACACGGATTATTTCCGAAGCGATTACTTTTTCTCGTATCTCGTTGTAACAATATCTTTCTACGGAAGAATAGAATAGCCCCTGTTTTAAGAAAGAAGAACAGATTTGGATAAATATAGATTTGCTCTAATGTAATCAGTAATAAATGTCTCCTCTTTAAAAGAGGAGACATCATCATTAGAAGGGGAGTTAGAAACTACGGGAGAACATTGTTTTTTGAGCGTGAAAGGAGCTAGACTCCATTGTAATGTATCATTCCTTTTTTGACGGATGAATAAAGGTTCCTTTTGAGCGCTTTAATTTAACTCTTCCCTAGGGAATCTTGTGAGAAGGAAAGGGCCCGCCTTCATCACAAGATTCACCCGATGTTCTCGTAGTTTGTTAAGTTTTCTTATGATATTCGCACCTTCATTTAATTATGTTTTATCGAAACACCAGCTTGCATAGTTCTCGAGCGTTCATTAAGCATTCTGTTTCCTTTAACATCGCATGAGTTTGGTACATTCATTCTTAAAAGAGCCAAGAGATATTTTTCTTGTTATTTGTTTGAATGTATGATTGATGTTGGGAAGCAGTCTTTCAAGATTCTCGTAGCAAAGGAATAGGGTCCTTGTTCCCATTGATTGACTTTCTTTTTTTCCTAGGGTGTGATTAGAAACAAGAGACGAGTCTGAAGGTTCCCTGTTCATGGGAATAGGGTCCGTTTCTCTTGAATTTATCTTTTTCTACAGCAGTGATTAGTGTCGCAGGGAAAGATAGTCTTAAGTTCCTATTTGAAGGAATAGGGTCATGTTCCCACTGTTATGGTTGATTGGTTTCCTTTCCTCGCAGAGTAATTTCCTTTCATTAGGATTCTTAAAAAGATCAGCAATAGAGGAATTGCTTCTACTATAACATAAATAGACTTCGACTTTTGTTAAAACAGGGGTGTGAATAATTAGATTTGTATGATTAATAATTGTGTGACTTTTACTACAACATTATTTTTGCTTTTGGAATTGAGCATATCTAGTGCGTGGTTGTCTTTGGAATAAACGAGCATCTTCTCGGGTTGACAATTTATGTGGAGCTTGAATTGTTAAAACAATTAAAGCGACCAACATTTTGGCGCCGTTGCTGCGGGAAGGCAATTATAGATTTCAAAAGCATTAATATTTTCTTTCTAGATGTGCGGATTGTATGAGAGGGGACGCGGAACCCGAGAGAAAAACTAATACTACATGTGGCAAGGGAAAAAGGAAGGGGAGGAAGAAAGACTTTCATTAATGAGATTGTATCAAAAGGTCGAATCATCACAGAGATTAAGTTCTCGAAGACCAAAAACTTCAACACTACCCTCAATCGGATTACAAAACGAGAGGAAGTTGTGGGCCCCGAAAACATAGAGGAGCTGTGATTAAAGGACCCGAAGAATCGGTCTTTGGAGAGTCAGAAGAAAGTGCTAGAAAATCAAGCCAGAGCACGTTGAGGAAATAATAGAGAGTGTTGGACGACCAATGGAAAACATTGAGGAGCCGAGAGAAGATCTTCACGATCGAGCAAAGTGCAGTAGTGAGAACAACCAATGGAAGGAAACAACGAAGACTTCTTTGGTGGAGGACGTGTAGATCCCCGAAGGAGAAGGGAAAGGATGAAAATTCTCTCTACCTTGGGATTTCCTATCGGTGATCTCCCCTAGAGGAACAACTCCTATAAAGAATATTCCATTGTCGGCTTTACCTAACTTCCATGGTTTATCCTCCGAAGATCTCGGATGAATTTATTTTTGAATTTGATATATTATGCAGAAGTTATGATTATGTTACTAATGCTCAAAAGTTGAAACTGCTTTCAAAGAACATTAAAAGGAAATGCTTTAATATGGTTCATGAGCCTTGGAAGTCGAGTAATTACAACATGGGAACAGTATGAAACGAAATTTTCGCTAATTATCAAGACCTACTCGTCGACGAGAGAAAAGAGGGACGAACTATTCAATATGGCACAAAAAGCCGGACGAGAATACTGAGGACTATGTAGAAAAGGTTGCGATATAATCTACGGAAGATCTGATCATCTAAATATAAGTAAGTGAAATTCGCAAAACAATATTACTTAGAGGACTAAGGGATGATTGTTTAGACATGTTAAATATGCTTGGCAAAGGGAGATATATCTAAAGAATCATATGATGAGATTGTTGAACTTTGTAAAATATGTTCGAGGGGAGCTCGCAAGAACAGAGTAAGTAATAGAGATCCCACCTATTCAAGAGTGCAAAATCAACCAGTGGGGGAGCAACAAGAGTTGAAATAGGTAATTTACTTGAAGAATTTAAAACCGAGATGTTAAGTTCTTTTTCGCTTCACAAATTGATACTTTGCAAGTTAAAAGAAAGCAGCTGAAGCGGAAGCAACTCGGATGTCTTTTGCCCCGAAGTGCGAGAGACAAACATCCACTAAGGGAGTGCCCATTGGACAAAATACCAATCTGCACCCTTTGTGAGAAAGATCATGAAACACAACAATGTCCTTCTCTACCGGGGAATAAAGGCAGCATTACAAAACCAACGGAAGAAGAAGCTGAAGCAAGTTTACTCCGCTAACTCAAAGAAGACAATGGCAACCAAAAGGACAAGGTATGAATTCTAGTATGCCATTTAATCATTGGAATAATTATTACGCTTTCAAAGTCAAACAAATTACCCTCCCTTTAATCAAATGCAATACCCACCCTTTAATCGGATGAATTTCCCACCCATGCAACAATCAAACCCTCCCTTTGTTGATCCCGCAATGTGGAATCCTTGGCCCCCCACAAAGAGCCATCTTCTTTTAACCCTTGGAATTCAAATTGGAGAAGCCAACAACTCCCGTATCCAAATCAATTTCCTCAATTTCAACAACCACTTCCTCTCGCCATCAAATGCTCCACCAAATAACCAAATGAGACCCCGACTACTGTGCAACCAAATCCTAACCCCAATAATAAAGTTGTGCAAGTCATTGATATTCGTAATCGACTCTATATTTCCTACTATGCAATGTAATGATATTCATTTGAGATTCGGGAAAATAGTAGAGCCTATTATTGATGACATAACCTCTTCCGATTCCGATAAAGAGGAAACCGAGAAACATAAGAAAGCACAACCACCCTCTAACAAGGGTATTGAAATAACAGAAACCACCATTCCACGAGCGTTTAGTTTTAACTAGAACGCCCGAAACACTCGCTTTTAATCTTTTAGGGGAATTGCAAAACTTGTATGTTAAAATTCCACTTTTACGAGCACCGAGAGATGTACCAATTTATGCCGAACCATAAGGGATATTTGTGTTAAGAAACCTGGTAGGAAAAACTAAAGATCCCCTTACGATACATGTGATGGGTGATTTATCCGCATTAATGTCCCAGGAAAAACCCCTCCGTGAAATATGGTGACTCCGACATCCTACCGTGACGGTTCAAATTGGTAAAACAATGATTCCTCAAGTTACGGTAGATTTAGGTGCTTTGCAATAAACATAATGACTCTTGAAACTTCAAGGATTGTTACAGACTAAAATAACACAATCAGAGATACACCAACTATTCTAGAGTTAGTCGACCGTTCTATAATTAAACCGGGAAAGGAGTTGTTGAGGATCTAGTTATCTCGGTTGAATCTCGAATTACCCAGCTGATTTTGTTGTATTGCAAACTAAAACAAAGTCAGGGGGGACATCCTTTAATTCGGGGAGGCCATGGGTCGCTCATGAGTGATGCCTTTATCGACTGCGATTTGGTTCAATGACAATTTCTAATGTTTATGAAACCAAACAGACTTTACTCTTTATCCTCATGCTACACCCATAATTAATAATGAAGATTACGTGTGGATGGATTATGATGATAATGCTATTCAACCCATTCTAACTATCGGACAAGCCTTAACTCTTAAAGACAATACGAGAGGATGAAATAATTAATAATTTTATTTGTGAACCTTCCTCTCGTAATTGCTCGAAACACACAATCAATTGACCGCAATTTTTGAAACAAATACCCGAGAAAAGATTGAATCTCGAAGACTTATCTCGGACATTAACCACCATCTCATCTAAAAGCATAACGATCGAAATCGAACTGGCAAGACATTAAACATAAATCGATCTAACGAGCTTTCGAAACACAACGAGCTTAATGAAGTTATTACGTAGAAAATAAGGAAGCATTTGCATGGGATTACACGGATATGAAAGGAATCTTTTCGAACTATGTACTCATCGAATTTATATTAAAGAAGGATTCCGACCACGATACAACCCTAAAGACGAATGAACCCTAATTTACTGGGAAATTGTTAAAGAAGAACTTCAGAAATTGCTTAATGCGGGATTTATATATCCCATATCCGACAAACGGGAGTGGGTTTCCCCATTGGTAATTTTCCCCTAAGAAAAACGGGAAATGGAGAGTATGTGTTGATTACAAAGCCTTAAAAAAAGCTACTCAAAAGGATCACTTTCCTTTACCTTTCATTGATCAGGTGTTGGATAGTCTGTCGTGGAAGAAATTATTTTATTTTTCTAGATGGATTCAATTAGGGTATAACCAAATTAGAATTGCACCCCAAGACCAGGACAAGACCACTTTCACTAGCTCCTTGGGGAACTTTTTGCTTATAGAGTTCTTCCATTTGGACTATGTATTGCACCAGAGAACTTTTCGAGAGGGTCATTATAGGAATCTTTCCCGATATCTTTGAATGACTCTATGGAAATATTTATGGATGGTTTTACTCCTTATGGTGTGTCTTTTGAAGATGCATTACAAAATCTTGAGAAGGTACCCTAAACGTTGTATACAAGCTCACCTCTCCCTAAGTACTTGAAAAATGTCATATGATGATGAGTGAAGGAGTAGTGCTTGGAAATTTTATTTCATCTCAAGGTATTCATGTAGACCCATCTAAAATACTCGGGTCATTTAGAATCTTCTGTTCCTAAAACACAAAGCTCGATGTGAGAAGTTTTCTAGGACATGCTCGGATATTACGTAAGATTCATTAAAGATTTTTCTAAGATAGCTTCTCCATTATTTGTGTTTCTTATGAAAAATGTTGAATTTAAGTGGACTAATCCTTGTCGAAAGCCTTTGTAGAACTCAAGCATCGGTTATCTATTGCTCCTATTTTGAGGGGACTTGATTGGGCCCTCCTTTTCATATATCTTCCGATGCTTCCAGGGACACCGCAATTGGAGTCTGTCTTGGGACAAGAGGAGAATCATCTTCCTTATGCTATCTACTTTATCGGTAAGAACATGACCCCCTGCGTGAGCTTAATTATACGCTTATCGAAAAAAAGAGTTTCTTGCAGTAATTTATGCCATTAATAAATTTCGACATTATATCACTCAGTTATTCTACTTTTGTTCACACCGACCACTCGGCTATTAAGTATTTAATGAACAAATCTGTCACAAATGCTAGAGTTACCCGAGATGGCTATTATTACCTAAGAGTTTGATATCACAATTGTAGATCGACCTCGGTAGTGGTGGCTGATTTCCTTTCCACGGTTAAAAAGCCGATAACAATATTCCGGAGATGATTCTTTTCTCGATGAGTATTTATTTGCGGTTTTACGCTCACTCTCCGTGGTATGCGAGATATTGCCAATTATTTGGTTAGAGTGAAAATTACCATCACACCTAGTCTATACGAGAGAAAGAGAAGAATGGTTCAACAAAGTGCAGTGTAGGTCGGATAAGTGGGTGTCTTTTCTACGTGGCTTGATCGTGAAATCCGAAGATGCTATTAGGGAAGATGAAGTGCATGACATACTAAAAGCTTGTCATGATGGCTCTTGCGGAGGACATTTTGTCGATAAAAGAACAACACACAAAATTTTGAGGATGGGTTACTATTGGCCCTCATTATTTAAGGATGCAAAGAAATATGTGAGGGCTTTGTGACAACTGCCAAATGAATAGGGTCAACCCAATCATAGAGATCAAATGCCATTAAACCCCCAGGGTAGTTCTCGAACCATTTGAAAGATGGGCCTTGGATTTCATAGGACCCATTAATCCTCCATCCAATCAAAGAACTTATATATTAGTCTCTACAAACTATATGACTAAATGGGTGGAGGCCAAAGCACTTATTAGAGCCAATGAAGAGGTCTGTCCTACTTTCTTATTTGAAGAAATCTTCACTAGATTTGGAATTCCTAGAGAGATAGTTACGCGATGGAGGACCTCCATTCAATTCTCATGGTTTTAAGTCTACCCTTCAGAAATATCATATTCATCATAGAATGACTACACCATACCACCCCCTGTGCCAATGGGCGAGGTGGAAAGCAAAAATAAAGTATTAGAAGCCATTCTAACTAAAACGAAATGAAGGATAACAGGGAAAGGATTGGTCTCAAAGACATCCTCGAAAAGCACTATGGGCTTACAGAACTACTTGGAGAAACACTAAAGGTTTTTTCTCCCTATGAATTGGTTTATGGTAAAAAAATGTTGTTTTTCTGTGGAAATTTGAAATTAAAAACTGCTAAGAACTGCTTTAGCGTTAATCTTGATTTCAACGATGTGCGGAGACAACTAGGTTGCGAGCAGACTTCTTGAATTGGATGAAAAGAGATTAGATGCCATTCACCAAACAACCATGATTCAACAACAAAGAATGAAGTGGCATGATAAAATTATCAAACACAAGCAATTCCAAAAAAGGTAATTGGGCCTTATTGTATGACTCTCGGTTTGAAAATTTTCGGGGGTAAACTACATACACGATGGCTTGGACCATATGAAGTAGATGCTTTGTTTTTTCCTAATGGAACAATAAGAATTTTAACAATTGATGATTCTAAAACACCTCTACTAGTAAATGGTCATAGGCTTTCGTTATGTAGCAGCGCCCCTGTTTCTAAAGAGGATTTCAAGGTCTGCTTGCATGACCGATACACATTATCTTTTTCTAGGGGAGTCTTTTTGCTCCTCGACTGCATTTAATTTTTCTACCTTTGTATTTCTAGCATTAGATTAGATTTAAAACTAATAATCCTTGTCAAGGGTTGGCATGTTACAATTGAATTTTGCAAAAATTATGGAAGAACTCATTAAGGAGGACAAATTCATCACAAGAAGATCCGAAGCTTCAATCACGAAGCTTGTTCCCTTCATTTCAACCCATTTCCTAGCAATATCCCTTTTATCCCATTTCACATTTTTCCCTTTTTCCCCCACTTCTACCATTCTCGAAATATCATCCTTCGGCTAGTATTTCCCGTTCATCATCGCTGAAATTATCCCTTAGCAAATACTTCACTTGTCTTAAAACCCCAAGTCATTATATCCGATTCTCCCTGATGTTTTCCTTTTCTTTGAAAAACCAGTTTCAAGCCAACATGTCATTCATTTTTTCCATTGTCTGAAACACTCACTTTCGACAACTCTCGTCATTCATCTTTTTCATTATTAAAACACCATTTTCTTTCCTCTGCATATACAAGCTTTTCGTTCTCCACTTTTATTCTTCGATCCCTTGGGTGAATATTATTCGAGTATTAGAAAATCTCGATATGCTCTCGCTATACATTCGAGAGAAATTTAAAGATTCTTCCATTAATATCAAGCCATTATGAAGCACTCTATACTTCGAATTATAAAGACAAAGGTAAAAATATAAGGTATGTGGTTTTTATGTAATGCGGTTAAATAATATTTTAAAGAGAGGATCTTGCTCATAATGATTACAATCTCCGCACACTTAAACATCATTTCACCATACGTAAGGGGGGAATTTCGAAAACCGAATCATCATTCCACACCATCCAATCCTTCGTCACTCTTTCATATCCATTATTTTCGCTCGTCATTGAGACTCCATATCCTCTATTGCAACAATTAGCTTGACCAAACCCCCGTGTTTCTCGTTCTCTGCGCCTCTACATGTGACTCAAGTTAGTAGCTATGGGAGGTTCGACTATCAGACATGAGCCTAGGTTCGATAACTCTTCTTGAATTGTTCTCGGAGGCCTACAAAATTTTTCGAAATGAGCAGGGGATGGAGCAACATACTTCGAAAGGTTAGGAGAATTTGATCCTGACAAGTTTTAGAGTTTGCACAGAATTTTCGGGTGAAGACTACTCGGTGGTTTAAGGGGTCCGAATTTCGGTCACGAGGGAAGATATAGCACAAGTTTTAGGGTTGCCGGGTTACAGGGTGCTCGTCTGTTCAGCGAGGAAACAAGTCATTTTAAATGCACGAGAAGACTTTCTTCTTCCGGAGGAACGGATTGAACATAAAGGCCGCGGTATAAGTCTACATTCATTACCTCGCCCATGGTCAACAATAGTTGAATTCATCAAGCACTATTTGGACATGCGAGGGGTGTTACCAGAGTAGTTTATCAACACGACTTCGTTTTAATGAATCATTTGCGGCATGGTCGATTAGTTAATATTCCTTATTATTTGCTTGGTTGTATCAAAAACATGTCATATTATCGTAGACGGGTAAAATTCCCATTATTATCCCTTACCCATCATCGCTTATGTCAATTATTAATTTAGAGGGGGTTTTTGCTCGGCAAAATCTCCCTCGAATAATCCACTCCTCATTCCCCAACAAGCTAAAAATTCCCCGACAAGCCGAAATTCCCCAACAGTCGGAAGTTCCCAAGAAACTCCAGAGAGTTCTTATGAAAGGCAACTGGGACGATATCCCTCGACCCCCATTGATTCCATCCTCGAACCCGACTTGACCTACCCCCCAAGTTCATCCCACTTAGTAGAGTCACCCCTTCCCATTGTTCATATCTCTAGTGATGACTCTCAAACACCCCCCATCTCCCCCTACTCATAAAAGGAAGAGACGAACCCCTAACGCCTCTCGTCTCAAAACGACAAACAAGGGGCCACATCCCAAGCTATCACCTCTTCCGAAAGCTCCTTCCCCCTAGAAAATAATCTTCTCCTACAAAGAAAAGGAAAGTCACCGACTTTTCTTCTTTCCTACCTAGGAGGAAAATGAAAAATGACTGTTGAAAGTCGAAGTCACTCCCATTTCCCCACGATCCTACGCAAATATCCTCGTTAAAACTTCAATCCTCATCACCATTCCAAATTCCCCAACCATTAACTAGTCTCGTCCCCGTGGCACTACTCCACAAGAACCGATTTGCCCGGGTAAGATGACATCATTTACTATCTCAAACAAACGTAACTCGCTCCACAAGAACCGATTACTTACCTTGAAAAGTCGAAACACAAGAACCAGCCTATCAGTGGTACAAAAATCATACACCAAGCATGATAATACAAGGAAACCCCAAAGCTAAAGTGCAACACAAGAACCAACTATAGTCAGTAGATCAACGGACAACTCCAAACAGAATCAACCAAAGACACAGAGGTTCACACACTATGGCATCTTTATTGGAGGAAAATGAGTTTTTGAAGTCGGAACTAGAGGCCTATAAGAAAGAATTGATCATGGAATGAGAAGCCTTTTATAGAGAATTGAATCTCTAAATGTTAGCACACACAACATCGACAAAAGAAGGATCCATGTAGAGAATACATGTGCCATGAGTGTGGTAACATTTACCAACAGAAAGCGAGGATACAAAATAGTCAAAAATTCAAAATTCTGAGGCATCTACATCGATCGACAATTAAAGAAGAACGCCCTCTCGTCACACAAGAACCGGTAGGGCCCTCAAAAGTCCGGAAAAAGAAACCAAACCACAAATATCCCGCCCCTGTGTTAGTTAGCTCGGCTACCGTAAAATGCCCCAACCCCAGTACTTATAATGTCGGGACCACAGAGACCACACGCCATGGAAATAATTAAAAATAATGAATAATCCGGAAGAAACAAGTATGTTGTGGATCAAGATAAAATATTGCGAAAGCAACATAAGTTGGCACTAGCAGAATCGATATGTATGCCAACTGGGATATTTGGGAACAGACATCGCATAGCAGCTCAAGGATTCTAAGAAATAAGTCAAGGAATTAAAGGAAAAGTTGGTTTTGATGTTTTCATTAGTGCAAAAATTGTTGGCCACACGTAAACCCTCATGAATTATTCTCTCTTCCTCTCGAACGTCTTGTTTATTTTCAATTGAAGGCAATTAAGGATAGGAGACCTCATGAATTGCTCATAGTGGAACAATTTGTTAAAACATTTGCTGAGGCCCCCTGCTAGTGACCAACATTTGTTATGTGAACTTTATCTCCATAATGAGGCTATGCCCGAGAATAGACAGCGTCAATCTCACTCCAATTGTAGGTGATGTACAAATCGTGGGCATTTGTTTCATTTCTTGCCAATCGAGATCACATGGAAAAGCGCTTTTATTGCAAGTAGGCATAATGAGGAGAATCGCCTCCTTTGGATTATACCGAGAACCTTCAAATCTGCCATGTTTGTAGCAGAATATCACCGATTTCTTGCAGGTCGAGAATGCATCGCTACATACAACAATCGCAAGCCTCAACACTTCTGCGTGTCTGTCGACTAATCGTAGTGAAGGAAACTGGCGCCTTTGAAGGCCAACACCATGTTCGCGCACGATCATGTAAGGAAAGACAAGAGTATCACCCTTTTAGCCTCGATAATCTTCAAGCCGCACTATCCGTGGTACCAAACTACATCGGATGCATTCGGCATTGTGGAGAGAGCTGATTGGTTATCATTTTCACTTTCAATCCTATGGATGCTTAGACGAGTAAAAATACCGAGTCTCACTACCAATTGGCTAACGAGGTGACGAGACAGGGTAGCATGGCGACAATTGGCAGAACAATCGAGGGATTCCGAGCTTCGATGAGCCACCTTCTCCGATGTCTTTGTTGAGCAACGTGCATGCACGAGTCAGTACTTAGGCTCGAGAGTTGCTCGAGGACATGCAACCCTTTCATTGCGGGGGGGATGTTAGGACCTCACAATCTACCATTTTTACCATACATTTTGACACCACCTTACCCTTTATAACTATATTTAAAAAGGGTTCCATCATCATTTTCATTCACTTTATCCAAAGGTATATGCAATCCTCCTCTTTTTACTATATATATTTAATCATGTTTACATATAATTCCATATTACTCTTATATTTCATCATTAATCGAAGGTAGATTGTTGCTAACATAAGTCTAAAAGATCGCGAGATAATTTATGTGTTTGTCTCGAAACAATCGATCGTTCTTGAAATAGCGATCAGGCGAGCACGCAAATTCCGTCACTACTCGTAATTTGCGATTCTGGAAAGAGTATTTTGGGAACAATGCGCAACAAGATGAAGACAAGCAAGGGAAGTGGTTACACGGATTATTACAGAAGCCAATACTTTTTTTCCCGTATCTGTTGTAACAATATCTTTCTATGGAAGAATAGAATAGTCCTGTTTTAAGAAAGAAGAACAGATTTGGATAAATATAGATTTGCTCGATGTAAGCGTAATAGATGTCTCCTCTTTAAAAAGAGGAGACATCATCATTAGAAGGGAGTTAGAAACTACAGAGAACATTGTTTTTGAGCGGAAAGGAGCTAGACTCCATTGTAATGTATCATTCCTTTTTGACAAATGAATAAAGATTCCTTTTGAGCGCTTCAATTTAACTCTTCCCACGGGGAATCTTGTGAGAAGGAAAGGGCCTCGCCTTCATCACAAGATTCACCCGATCGTTCTGTAGTTTGTTAATTTTTCCTTATGATATTCGCACCTTAATTTAATTTTTGTTTCTTTGAAACACCAGTTGCATAGTTCGTAGTTCATTAAGCATTTTGTTTCCTTTAACGCTGCATGAGTTTGGTACATTCATTCTTAAAAGAGCCAAGAGATATTTTTTCTCGTTATTTGTTTGAATGTATGATTGATGTTGGGAAGCAGGTGTTGAAGATTCTGTGGAAAGGAATAGGGGTCCTGCTCCCATTGATTGACTTTCTTTTTTCCCCTGGTGTGATTAGAAACAAGAGACAGTCTTGAAGGTTCCCATGTTCATGGGAATAGGGTCCCGTTTTCTTGAATTTATCTTTTCTACAGTGTGATTAGTGTCGGGTAGTGTGTTGAAGTTCCTATTTGAAGGAATAGGGTCCCATTCCCTCGTTATGGTTGATTGGTTTCCTTTCTGCAGGAAGTAATTTCCTTTCATTAGGATTCTTAAAAAAGACTGTAATAGAGGAATTGCTTCTACTATAACATAAATAGACTTCACTTTGTTAAAGCAGGTATGAATAATTAGATTTGTATGATTAATAATTGTGTGACTTTTACTACAACATTATTTTTGCTTTTGGAATTGAGCATATCTAGTGCGTGGTTGTCTTTGGAATAAACAGACCTTCTCAGTTGACAATTTATGTGGAGCTTGAATTGTTAAAACAATTAAAGTGACCAACAAAGTTAAAAGTAGGGTCACTAAAGAAAATGGCCTTATCACTATTTGACTTGCGAGCATGAAGACAAAAAATGTCTAAAGATTGCATGATTCTAATGATCCCAATATTGCACCTTATATTTATGAGAAGTTCCTATATGCATACGGGAAGTTCCCAAATAATGATGAGGTGCCGCAATATTTTGTTAGGATGTTGTATGCTCAATTTCGAGAGAACATGGACCCTAACTATACGTATACGAGGTCCAAATTCTATGGAGTCGAAAAGGTCAGTACATATGAATGACTCTGATGCTATGCGAGATGTTGGGTTTAGGCCTCCAAAGACCTCGTTTAGCACCTCGACCACCTAGGCTAGTTACACTTTCGGAGGATTTATCCTCGATCTCCGAGTGTTGTATCTCGGATGAGGGAGAATATACACACAACATATTGCAAATCCGCCTTAGGAGGGGTGGAAGTCGGCTTAGGACAAGCCAACCTTCATCTAGTGCAAGAGTTCATTCATTTGTGAGTATTATAGATGACGTGTTGAGGAGATGGAGTGACATGAGCTTCTGGAGTATGCATCCTCCCCCGTAGAGACCACTATGAGCGAGCCATTAGACAAAAAATGCACACCATGGGCGAGGTATGTACAAGCATGTTTTTGATCTATTTTAAAATACACATTTATAAGATGAGCTAGAGTGCATGTAACATTTTTTTTTGGTGTATATACATTTAGTCTCCAAAATCTTACAGCCAATACATTTATTTAACTTATGCAAGTTTACAACATTCTTAGATCAACATTTCTTTGCCCCTAATCCTCATTTTGTAGATCATGGACATGATCATGTACATGTGCCACATTAATTACTATCTATCTATATTTTTGTACGTCAAATTGAAAATCAATTTATGTCACATAATTTTATATGGTATGAGTCTTAATATTATGGAATTTTCAGGGTTAGTGCTACACATGAAGGGCTTCGAGAAGACATGATACCTTCATATGTTCAGTGTGGTCTCATGTATTATCTATCTATATTTTTACGTTAAATTGCAAGTGACTTTAAGATGAACATAATTTTATACGTTGTGGCTTTTAACATTATTGAATTTTTTAGGTATGTGCTACACATCAAGGGTTTCTAGAGAGATTATTCCTTCTTAGGTTCCATTCATGACACGAGTATCGATACTTTTCGTTAAACATATTTATTATGTTTACTATATTTCTTTTTGAAAATTTTTTCTATTAACTTTGGTTTCTACTTTTCGAGGGTACGAGATAATATTGAGATGATGCAAAATGAGCTCCAAGGATATCGTGTAGGCTTTGGGTCAAAGAGTCAACATTTTTAGGTGAGTTGAATTGTATAGTGGATGTAGGCATATACTAACAAGTTGGAATTTTGTGTATCTAATGCCATTATTTACCTTGATTCCTAGAATTAGTAATGTGATTATCTACCTTGGCTCTTGGGATTAGAAGATAAATCTTGTTTTTGGAAGTAGCTAATAACAATACATGGATTTTGATTTTTTATTAATGGGCTTAAAAACTTGGATCACAAGTACATGGATTTTGATTTTTTTATTAGATGGGCTTATATTAATGTACATTGATTTTTTTATTAGATGAGCTTATATTAATGTACATTGATTACGAACGTATGCAATGAAATGAGAATATGGAGGTTATACACTTTGATTCTATAGCATGCTATAATTCTTATCAGACATCCATCATCGGTTTCAATCTACTCATATGTATAAATTTCACTTAAAAACCACTAAACCTTTTGAAAGAATTATGAAGGTTATACACCTTGATTCTATAGGGTGCTATAATTCTTATCGTACAACCATCATCGCTTTCAATTTACTCATATGTATAAATTTCACTTAAAACCACTAAAAAATTTTGAAAGATTGCATGTCACAAGGCCCAATTCATAGCAAATGTGAACACTAATAAAATTCATCATTGCTAGTATTGGTGGACTGTTTCTTTGGTGAATACACGAATTCAAGATGAAAACAAATGAGCATCGGCTTCATTTGTCTCACTAATTTGTGAGATGGTTGGTGGTGGACATGATGGTTCACTTGATCTTTGTGCCAAAATCTTTTTTAATTGATGAGGAAGAAAAACTCGCTTTTCTATACATACGTGAAGCCACAACTTACAGCTTTACAAATTATAGGTAGTGATTATTTATGAGGTTGGAATTTAATATTTGATGAAGAAAACTACTTTTCTTAAGCCATAGCTTCCATGTTTACATATTACATTACATGTAGATCTTACTTAGAAGGTTGGCATTGAATATTTTATTTAATTTTTCCTTAAGAACTTCATTGTTTTTCTAGTGGCATCAAAGGGTAATAACTAATAAGTGATAGTCTCCATAGGTATGATATAAGTGGCATTTTAAAGCCCAATTATGTTGGAACCAAACTTTAACCAGGATCGAAATTCATTCCCATGGATCACTTAAATAATTGCTATCGTCTAATTAACATTAAACACATTTGAATACTTACCTATTTTGCATATGTTTTGGAGTAGAGTTAGGGGTGCACTTGCGATGCATGTAACAAGTGTAATTAAAGAGGGTGATGCTCGGGTTTTTGGAATGGAAAATGGGCATAACGATGCAAATAATGAAGGGTGGTTAAAGCCTTTTAACTCATCACCATATCTATATGTAATACTCGATCATTTTGTATTTCAAAGAGAAGTTTTTGATAAATATGCCTGGTTGTATTTGTAATTGAGCAATGCTCCAATTGCATGGACATGATAAGTTATGGTGATTTTTATTTCACCAGTTTGTATTCTCAGATAGTAAAGTCATAAATGTTAAGAAAAATGGGAAAAAATGAATAACAACATGGTGTTTCATAACAACACATTTGAGGCAATACAAGAATAGGATAGTCCTCTTCACAGTGCACACTAACAAATTATTGTCCTTCCAAAGTAAGGCCTGAAAATTATATTTCCACTATCAAACATATATATTACAAACATGCTACTTTACATAAGTCCATTTTCCAATAGCATTATAATAAATCAAAGGTTCAATATGTCTGCATGCAATATAAAACTACATAAACCAGGTGAAAGAAATCACGTTCTATCACTTGATATTTTTTTCATTTTGGAAAATAAGGCATCTTACATTTCATTCATTCTCACTAAAAGCACTTGGTCTCATCTTGGGGACCTCATAAATAAATTTTCAACACCTGCAAGGTTAAACATCTCTTTTTAACTTATTGCTGGTAGAATGCTGATGGCACACATGGAACTGTTTTGAAGAACTTAGCTACGATAGGGTGATTGAGTAATTGTAAATTTGTCAAACCAATTTTCACATAAACCTTTAGATAACATACTTTTTGAACTTGTTTGTTATTTGTTGATTTTGTTTCTTTTGATGATTTTGTTTTCAATTGAATTTCCATCTTGATTCTATGTTTATTTTTTGATTTGCAGGAACTATGAGGGACTATGAGCACCTGGGACTAGAGGAGTGAGGAAGCTAGAGAGGTTCCAATGGAGGTGAAACTGTGATGCCCAAATTCCAATCCAGAGGAGGTAACCAATGGGGTGTTAGTGGAGGCTTTTTTGCAGCTCACTCTGTGATACATGAGGAAAAACAAGGACCAAATTTGTGAATGAATGAGATGAAGAAATAGGGCACATGATCAGGAGCTAATGAATAATTTCAAGTGTAGGATTTTGATGCAAGATAATAAACCCCACCCCAAACCATAATTTGATTTTGTATATTTCCATAAGGGGCATAGTGGAAGTTAAGGAGTGGGGACATGATTTTGTTAAATTGTAAGCCTCTAGAAGGCCCAATGTGGCAATATGATGAGATTCCTCACCCCTCTTAGGGTTTTCTTTTGTTTAGTTTTAAAATGATCTGCCTGCAAAATGTTAAGGAAGAAACTAGTATATTGTAAAGATCAGGCCAGAGAGGCAGTCAAGCTCTAAGAGGTCGTTCCATGCAATCGTGTTTTTTTCTTAATTCAAGTTTCATGTGCATCCATGATCCCCGTGTGTTTATTCCATACATATAATATGTTCAATAATTGTGCCTTTTTTCATGAGGTAATGTCTGGCACTAGTTTTATTTCAAGTTTAGGGGATCTTAACTAGAGAGAGGAGAGAGTTCCTCAAAATTTGAGGTTGTCGACTGAGAGGGCGAGCTACCAAGTCCCAAAGACAAGAGGTGGAAATACAATGCCGTAGGTTCTAGTGATAAAGTTGGGTCGACATATGAGACCATGAATAGTCGATTGGGCGAATAAAGTCAAAATTTAGGGTCTAGACTTGATTTGAAGTCGTGCAAGAAGAGAGCTCTGAATAACTCGTCCTCTAAATTAGGTAGGACCGAATCAGATGGTCGAGCCCTACTGCATTCAGGACCAGTTGTGAAGAGATTGAAAGCAAGACCTCCATGCTGCTTAGGAGGGACATTTTGGTTTAGCCTCCAAAGACATTTTTGTTCAAAGTATATGGCTGGAAGATGGCCCAGTACACAACTCTCGATAGAAGTGAAAACACCATAGGTGGGATCTAGTGTAAGGTTGTTGCAAATTTTATTGAGGAGAGAAAATATTTTGAGGGCCTATAACTCATAGGCTCAAGGGATTCAAGTCACTTGGAGGTCAAAATTGAGAGACCCAGAATCGTTCTATCATCAAGAAGAATGGTGGGTGGCAAGCAAGAGTAGGAAGATTAAACAATCATATTGAAAAATAGTAGTGATACGAGTATAGAAAATTAGAGATGTGAAGGAAACAACATCGCCCATAGTAGAGAAATTGGGGAGGAAACGCAAAGAGGAGAGAGTTTCCTTACTACAAGGAGATGGAAAATAAAAGTAGGAGACCTCCATCATGAGAAGAGACAATAATGAAGAGATTAGCCACATCAAATCTAAACTACAGGAGGGTCTTCACATGATGGAGTACATGAGCCATACCTTCTTCAAAAATCACTTTCCCCTATATTTTTTAATTGACACACCTAACTCCTATGTTTATTTTTACATAGTAATTGAACACTTAGTACAATTTATCATTACCATAAATCACAAACTAAAATTTATGTGCACATATAATTGGAGAATTAGTGCTCTTAAGGGGAAATAATTTGCTAACTTGTCTAATTAATTAACTTAACCCTAGATAAATAATGAAAGAACAAGATTTTGGAAATATAAAAAAGTGACGAGAAACCCAAAAGTCATCTTTTCATCCCTTTAAACCCAAATGCTAGAGTTATGCACATTCAATTGCTAGTTAATGAATAAATTCCTTGATTACTATTATGATTGAATACTAAATGCATTCATGACATGATATGAGTTTATTAAGTACATCTCTACTACTAATATGATATGCATTTGAAACTAAGTTTGTATGTGCATTACTTGTGTACTTAGAATTGTGTGCATTAATTGTTTTCCATGGAATGATTTTAAGGTTGATGTGATGCAAATATGATGACATTTGATATAAAAAATAAACTAACAATACAATAGATATGTAATTAAATATTCATTCATCACCATTATATCCATGCAAAAAAAGGGGCGAGTTGAGATCATCTAGGAGTAAACATCATGGACAAATTAAATCACCATAACTTAATTATCTAGCAAAGCACCCTTATCCAATAGATCACCATCCACATGTCCATTTATTTGAAATCAATCCACAATATAGTCTTAAACTATATAAAGTCCCCTAGAATCAAAGTTCATTGTTCATATTGAACAATGTGTTCCACTCAGATGAAATGTGCTAGTGGAAAAATTTCCAGAATGACATCATGATCATCTATCGATAACCTCCATTGTCGCCGTTTTTTTCTACTCTTCACTTGCTTCAACTGCAACCAAGTTGCTATGACCAAGTGACTATATTGGGCATAAGTAACCTCTGGCTGGTAATCTTGAAAAATAGTATGATCTTTACATTTCTTTACTTCTTCAAAGAAATGTCCCATTAAAACCATTGAACAGATTTGGTATGTATAATTTGATGGATCATTATACTCTTGCAGCAACATGCATTTAGACGTAGTGCATCGTAATAAATAATAATGCACTTTTTTCTTGATTATTTTCTGGCGCAATGACAAAGAAGACATCACCTTCTCTAACCATATCAGAAACATGATCATAATCATTGTCAATCACAACCACTTCATTGTCCATTTCCTTGTTAGTCACATTTCCAAATGGGGGAAATGGTGTCACTTCTTCATGTCTCCATGGTTTAACAAGTTTCTTAATTTGGTTTTCACAGTCATCGATGGACTCTGTTTGATCAATACATGTATTACAAAATCAAGAGCACTTTTGTTTCTCAATGAAATGTATATTTGTCATGTTATTACTCCTAATGGAGTGTAAAATTCTTGTTTGAGGGATTGAAAGGCAATTAAATGGCAACGATCTATCAACATCACCCATTGAAATATTCCAAAAGTACCTGTTTGGAAAAAACACACACATGTATGAGTCAAATTTTGAGCAATATTTAATATTTTTTTGATAACAAAATACACACACATGGATACACATATATTTATAGACATGTACAATATTTTTTTAGTTAAATGTGTACGCTTACCTGTGCACATCAACCATCCTTGGGTTCAATACATGACTTAAATTGTCTTTTCACCAATTAACAACATCTAAAGAATTTGCAAGTCGGGAAGTTGAGTGATTCAATTGATGCCTCCTAAGTTCATGTTTTACACATGCCCAAGCACCATTGTGCTCTCCTTTTCCACGCCCCGTCTCAAATAAATTCCATGTATCTCGAATGTTGGTTCTCTTATGAAGACGAGACAATCAAAAGAACGATCTTGCTGATTTAAATTGACCATCACAACCATCTGACCATACCCAATGTTCTTTAACAGTGACCCCTTGTTTCAACAATTCATTATAAATAAAATTAAAAAAATGCTGAACAAACCATGTATCATTTGTTCGATCATCACTGATGTAGAAATGGTACTCCTTAATCACCTCATGATTATTTTCATCGCTATCAAAACCATCAATATCAATATTTGCATGTCTATACAAAATATGCACAAATATAGATACTTGGTTTGAATGATAATACTCACTTTGTATCTCCTTTTGTGGACTAAACGTGTAATTCTCAGCGAAGTCAACCACTGATAATATTTTTCCTTTTGGGAACACATCACGTGGTGGCTTGAACTGTAAATCCTGCCATCATGCTATATGACAGTGCATAATATATTTGTATATTTGCACCTTGAACTTCTCCATAAAATATGTCACTGAAATGTCGTCGTCAAGTAAAGTGATCTTTTTGATGTTGTGCTTGAATCTGCAATAGGAGTGTAAGTAACATTTTCATATCGCTTCCAATTCAGACTGAGATTTGACAGTCTGGCATCATTAGGATCAATGGGATACTTTTCATCGTAGAGTGCCAAATAAGAACATTCTGTGCATTTTCTTCCACCAACACATTATTTTTTATAAAACAATTTATTATTCTTTCGTGCACATAATATCTTCGATAAAAATTCACGAACACTTGAAGGAGGGGGATCATTTGAAAAATATTTTATGCCAAAATTTATAAATGTCTCATAAAATAATTCGAATTCTACATTTTATCGACAACAACATGTGTCTCGAATAGTGATAGGCCTGACATACCATGGTTTAATCTTCACAAATGTGCTAAGGGAAACCTTCACATCATTACTACTCTCCATAAAGTTATGGAATAATTCTACTTGACTGACCCGTGTTATATGTTTGGCATGAGTTTCATAAACTCCCTTAGATATACGATGTCACACAATGTCCCTTTCATTTGGCGACACACGAGAATTCAAATTCCAAAACTCTTTTACCCTATCCCTCACACCATCAAAATGTCTATCATGATATGGATGCTTGTAGATATTAGCCCAACATGCAAGTTCATCATTCTCATCTAATTGAATTCTAAATTTTGTATGCCTCCATAAAATTTTTCTTGACGTTTTAAACACTTTTGAAGTTGCTGACATCAACTGACTTGATGCAGTTTGTTTCATGAGTACACCTATTAAAATTTCTCTACGGGCACTCTTTTCAACTTGAGATTTTTTTTTGGCTAGTGTGGCAAGTGCCGACGTAACATTTTTTGATACCATTTGATTTACTAAAACCTCTTTCTAAATTTTAATGCCCAATAAGTCCACAACATTTCTGAGAGATTTGTGTTTTAAAAATCGACGTAACATCCGAGCTTGTGCTATGATATATTTACCTTCAAAAAGATTTTTCAACCCCCAATTTATTTTATCTCGAACTGTCTGTTCAGGCATTGGTGGTCCCACTTCTTCAATTTTAGTTGGATCCATATTCTCTAGAAAGTTGTAGTCGTATACAACGTTCTTGGAACTTCCAATTAATTGCAGTGAAATGTGAGGTGTGGTAGTATATTCTTGTGGGTCTAATGTTGTCCTTGCATAAAAAAAAAATATTAACTTCTAATTTGAAATTGAAATATATATATTTTTAATTTTAAAACTATCTTGAACTACAATTTAAAAAAAAAATACAAAATTCAAATTGAAGAAACTATTGACTCACTAGTGAGATTGATATCAATATTCTCTTAAACATTTGTGTTTTCAATATTCTCGTTGACAAGTTCCTCAACATTCTCTTCGACATTTGTGTTTTCAATATTCTCATTTACAAGTTCCTCAAAATTTCTCCTTTCCTCATCATTGTCATGCACCTCTACATCTCTTTCACGATGCTCTACCTCCACATTTATTTCATGGCTTAATCTTTTCCTTTCCTCTCACCTTTTTTTTGTGATCTCTCATTCCTTTCTACTGAATCAGTTCTATTTTGATCGTGCCTTGATTTGCAATTCCTTTTGCTTCGCATGTTCACAAAATTGGAAACCTAAAATTCAATTCTATTTGGACCAAATACCCAAAAAAACATAAAGAATTCAGAATAAGTACTTCATGCCTTCAATAAGAGAGAAGATTAAATAAATAATTAAATTCATAAAGACATTTTTCAAAAATACTTCATGCCTTCACAGAGACATTTTGCAAAATATCAAGTAATTAAATTCTTATAAAAAATAAAAATGTAATTTTTTCCCCATAAAATTTTCACTTCCGTTTCCTGAAAATATGTGTTCTTTAAAAAAAATTTGAATGTTTAAAAAACATTACTTAAAAAAAAAATTTCGCACCCAAAACTTCGCTAAAAAATTTTTTTCACCCAAAAAAACTTCACACCCTAAAAAACTTCGCTTCTTTGGTTCATAATGCTGTGTGGAATATTGTGGATTTAAACTTTTGAATGAGAATATTTATATACAACCCTTGCCCGAAACATCGTGACGATACGATGAGTCTTCACAAGATTCTGTCGGCCAACGGTAAATTTTTTTGATTAAAATTATCGCTCAAAAGTTTAATAGACTCTCGGACGAGAGTTATATAACTCTCGCCCGAGAGCTGCCTTGGGTGTATATCGCACACGCAAACTCTTGGCCAAGAGTTTGTAAAAATTTTGGGCGAGAGTTTACCCGCACGGTTAAATTTAACCTATGGTGGTTTAAACTCTCGGTCGAGAGTTTAACATTTTTAGGCCGAGAGTTTATTAAATTTCTCACCCGAGAAATTATCTCGCGTGAGAGTTTTTGGTCAACGAAAAACCTAGAAAATTTTGCAGTTTTCAGGAACCTACGACTTTGGAGGAGCAGAACACCTACAAAAACAAAATGTTATCTTTCAAACCTGGTACCATTAGATTCATCTCTAAATCTAGTTTCTAATGATGTAAGATTTGTGGAGTTTCATTAAAAAATTCAATTTGTTATTAATTTTATACTAAACTGTGTCACTGTGGAATTTTATTGTTCTGAAAATTGCAGTGAATGAAAATTCAATAAATTTAAAATGGCAACAACAAAAAAAATAAAAAATCATATTTCAATTCCTCTCCCTGTATTCTTCAAAAGGGTATTCTCATTTTTCTTATTGATGATCACATTTAAAATAAAATATAGGGCTCATAAAATGTACTGAAACATCACCGTTTGTTTGTCTTCGTCCATTTCAAAAAATAATAAAAAATAGTGATTTAATCTGAAAATTACCAAAAAATACTCATTACAGTAGTGCAATCTATGTAGATTATGATGATATGGTTTATTTCCAAAAAATGAATAACCATTCCTAAAAAAGTTAGGGTTCAAAAAGTGACTAATTATGTTTCCTTGATAATTTCAAGTATATGCAGTTAGTAAACAACAAATTTACCTCTCTATATGTCAATATTAAAAAAAACAAAAAAATGAGTATGGAGGTAAGACAATTCTCTACAAATCTTGTTTTTATGTCAAAGCTTAATTTGAATTGAAAATATGAGTTTAGTGGAGTTGAAGTTGGAAAAACATAGAAAATTACAATTTTCAACCTCAAAAAAGGGAAAAAAGTGTTTCCCAACTTCATGTTTTCACTTAAATTTTTTATACAAGTAAACTTTGTTTACTAAACTCAAGATAATGGTAGATTTTGTGATAGGTATGAAAATTCCAGTCTAATAAATTCCTCGACTGATGAATTATTATATAATTATATGAGTATTAAAAAATAATTGTGTGGATACCGAAAAGTATTTATTTTATTTATTGCTGAAATGTGAATTCTAAAAGAATAATAGGGAATAACAAGTTGATATTGTTGGAACTCTTGACATAGAACTATTTATTGTTTGATTCTTTAACAGAAAGAAAAGATAAAAATGAGTCTCTTCCTAAAATAATTATGTATGAAGAGTTGGTGATTGTGAGTAAACAATTGATTTAAATAGAATTGCAGAAATACATAAACAATAATATCTTCATCACAGATATAGACTCGCGCCAAGTGTAAATCTAGCCACCGCCAACTATCTGCTGAAGACAATTCGAGAATTTTCATGTGACTGTTATGTGATGACTGGGGTCAGAGGTAAAATTCTCAAGGAACTTGGGGACAAACATATACCAAGGTTCCGTGGACCGAATGATTTAAAAAAATGTATAAAATCCAATCCAAAATTTTGTACTTACTGAATGTCAAGTAGTTAAATCAAGTTAATCATGTTACTGCTGTGTACAACATAGATATTTAAATATCCTATAATTAAATTTTTTTTTATCGTGAATGTTAATGGTTAAAAGCGAATGTTACATTTTGTTAATATGAAATTGAGGTTTATAATTTCTCCATTGTGAAAATTTTCCAAACTATAAATGCATATCATATATTTAGTAGGTATTCTTTCAAATCAAAAGTGAGGAGCGTTTACTTATTATTTCAAATTAAAAATGGGAAAAATGTTTACTCACTCATTATTAAATAAAATTATTAACAACGCTAACATTCAAGTGATGAAAAATTTATCACATCAATTAAATAAATCACTTTCATTTAAATTAAATATTTCCATTTTAAAAAATATATTACAATTATTATTATTATTATTATTTTTAATCACTTTTTAAGTTATTTATAAAAAAGTTTCTAGTTAATCAAACTCACTTTTAATTAGCATTATTTTTAAACAAATCACATTTACATCTTTATATTAATAACAACTTGATAGCCTTACTTTTTACAACTATATTACATATTTAAATTACTAATAAATAAGAAATAAATATCCATCAATATAATATGACATTGAAAATGAGGAAAAAATGGCTTGGAAGATATGCAGTTGCGAGCGAACCAACATCGGATTAGGGTTTGGATAACGAAGGTTTCTGCAGTGGTGTTTTTCTCAGCCCAAGTGACATTACCTGCGAAGTGTAGGGCTGCAACATATTCTCTTCTCGACATTAGAGTTGCATATTCTGGCACCAACCTTTTTCATCAAGTCTTAACCCTATTTCTTTCCACCCGTTATGGAGGAAGACATTGTAGATTACTCTGTTGACTCCCTCGACTCCAGGTCTATTTGGGCTATGGATCCACCTCAACTTCATGCATCGCTCTCACCAGCTTCCACCACACCACCAGCCCTACAATTAAGCACTTTACCTGATCATATGGCTAGGACTAGATGCTGTAAGAAATTATTTCATTATTTTTGTATGGGATGCCTATTAAATACATCATTTTATTCTGTTCTCCAGAATAAATTTAAATAATACAAAGTAATTATTTGTTAGTTTAGGCTTCCCAGGGAAATTACAGAGGAAGAAAGTCACTCCACCCAATCAACGAGAATAATAACCAATACTTGTTCTTCCCCGTGCCAATTTACGTTTCCAGAATAGTAGTAAATAGGGACCTCTCCAAGTTCATCCAAAGACTTCTAGAATTTTCCAGTCTAGTCTAAGGATTCACAGACTGTCCGGACTATCTTAGGAATTCCACTGGTTGCCCACTAGCTCAAGAATACCTAACTGGAAACGTCTTGCCCTTCCTCAATAACGTCTTGTTCGAGGAAGAAAATACTTTCCAATCTCTCGTCAGATGCCTCAGATGATTTTCCCTCATACCCCCTTAGCTTCTATTTCCAAACTGAGATGTTTTATCTTTAAGGGTGGAAGTAAATTTCCCCTAACTGTCTGGTAAAGGAAACTTTCACTTAATGACTTTTCCCGTAAATTTCCTAGCTGGTCATAACTAACTTTTAAATAAAAACAAAAATAACCTTAAACATTAATTTTCCACCAGAGTTCCACACAACCCATAGTTTATTGATGTAGTAAAAGTAAATTAATTGCTTAATTTTCACTGAGGGGTGTTACATCTTCTCCCCTTGAGCAAAACATTGTCCTCGACATTTTCTTCTAGCCCTTCAATTAGATTAAATACTGCACAGCCAAAATTTTCCATCTATATGGTTGCTTTTGGCTGGTTAAGTGCCTCAACTGCACTTTATTCTAGTATTATCTTGCTTTTGTAGCATGATTGCTCTCTGTTTGTGAATATAAAGGTTCAAAGGAAAACTTCTCCATCCAATTCGACCTGCATCCACACTTATCAAAATTCACCATTACATTACTTAAAAAAAAACCAGTATATACATATAATTATCTCAATTATTCACTCATTAATGATATACCCCTCAAGGGTTGTCAGCTTGTTTTACAACTTCAGAAGAGTTAGTAGCATGTACCTCAACTAAAATTTGCAGCATTATTGCAAGCCCAATCATCAATAGCAATAACTACTTTTCCTTACCAATGACAATGTCCATTAAAAAAAATCTCATCACATGGATCCACTACAATTTTAAAATCAAGCAAGTACCAAATTTATTTATACGACTGATACAGTAATAATAAGTATTTTTAATCAAAATCCAATTGATTTTATGGTAAATTGCAGAAATTTTATTATCATACTAGATAGTATTGTTACGCTGCTCATAAATTCCTAGCATTGCATGTGCATTATGCATTACCATGTTTTGTCGGATTATCTATCTACGTTATTACCATAGTTCTTATATATATCGGTCCATTAAATTAACTTTAGTGCTCATAAAAGGCACCGATAGGAGCAACTTACAAGATCCAATATAAATATATATATATATATATATATATATATATACAGGTCCACAATGTGTCGTTAATTTTATAATAATAAAAAATTTGATCACAACAGGAAAACACTTAATTATCTTATTATACCATTTTCCAATAATCATACTTGTCATCATTAATCCCCTTATATTCTTATAAGATATCACTAATTACCTTCCCCTAAAGCAACATCGATTCCATAATATGAGAAAGGTGTTGCAACTCAACATTACCAACTTCGAGGATAATACCTATTTCTATTATCCTTTGCTCGAGTAGGCCCAAATATACCGATACCTATTGTCTGTTGATTCTCCATGCTTCTCTCATTGAAAGCACTAATAATACATCATAAATGTCATTTACATGATTGATTGACAGTTCCAAATAGCCGTCTAAGATAACTCATCTTATAATATTGAAACACCATATGTCTCAAAATTCACACATCCTCCACAAACCGATTTAAACACCATGCACCTACAAGTTCATGAATATGAATTTTACCTTCAAAATGCATCATTAAAGAATTTTTCACTATGTTGGAATTATGATATCAGTGAGTCATGAATAATTATATTGATTTAATCGTACTGTGGAAATACATCGAGGATGCATCCCTCAAATAATACCAAGGAGATCAAATCCAGCTCTATTTATTTTCTTATACTTCTAGTAGGATGTAATTAATTAGTAGAATCATTTTGGATGCTTTTTAAAAAAAACACTTATAATAAATTTGTAAGCTATGCACAAGGACAAGGCCTGCGAGTATGCGTGTATGAACCATCACAAGGAAAACATATTAATTATGCTATACATGCATTCCCCAGGACACTGAGCAAAATCCCACAGGAAGACAATTGCATACATCAACAAGGATGCCATTTTGTATGGAAATATCCATTCCCACAATATCATATATTTTTATGAAACCAACTCCAAAAATAGAAGAAAAGAGAGATCAATGCATTAGAAATCAGCCACATCGAGGGGTAAACCTCCTTTACATTACACGAATGATCAGTCCTTGGATGATACAAATGAAAAAATCTCCTTTCTATATATAGGAGTCCATGGGGTCATAATATAATCCTAGCCGACCTAACAATAAGAATGTAAGGGCACAACAATAACAATAGTGGGATTTTATGGGGCACAATAATAACAATATGGGGGATACAGGGGTACAAAAATAACAATAAGGGGGTTACACTAACAACAAAAAGGGACTACACTAGTAATATAGGGACCTAACATGCCCCTCTCCTTCAAAAAAGTGTTGTCCTCAATGCTTGAGTAGCTCTGGATGCTTTTGTATAAAATAATCATCGTCCCATGTGGAACCTTGAGTGGGTAAGTTCTTCCACTTGATGAGATACTTTGAAATTGATTGATTTCGTAGCTGTTGAGTCTTCATTTCTGTGACTTCTTTAGGTTCCAATATGATTTTTCCTTCCTCATCAAGTTTCGACAATATTGTTTGAACTGGAAGTTTGTCACCTATAACCTTCTTTAAGCATGAAACATGGAAAAGTGGGTGCACTTGGGAAGATGTAGGAAACTCTAATTGTAGTATCCATGTTAAAGATAATAAGCTCTGATACCAAATGTTATGAAACCAACTCCAAAAATATAAGAAAAGAGAGATCAACGCCTTATAAATCAGCCACTTCGAGGGGGAAACCTCCTTTACATTACACATATGAACAATTATTGGATGATACAAATGAAAAAACATCCTTTCTATAAATAGGAATCCATGGGGTTACAATATAATCCTAGCCAACCTAACAATAATAATGTAAGGGCACAATAATAACAATAGTGGGATTTTATGGGGCACAGTAATAACAATATGGGGGCTATAGGGGTACAAAAATAGCAATAAGAGGCCTACACTAACAATAATAAGGGACTACACTAGTAATATAGGGACTTAACATATATCTTGGGGTATTATCAATCTCTTATGATGGTTGATTTGACCCTATATTGGCATTGCATGCTTCTTTACAGTTCATATGTTTATGTAGAACTCCATAATATTTAGTGCCAAGGGCTTGTCTGATAGGGCCATACTATCCCCTAGATTTGCAAGCCATGATGCATGATTGACCTTGCCTTCCTATTATGATGGAAAACATCTGAAATATTCATTTCGATTCCGAGCTATTCCAATTGACCCAATTATATCTTTGTCCAAGGTAATCATCACTAAGTATTCTCGCCAGACACCACAATTGACTAAATAATAGTTCAAGCCAAAGACTCCTTGTTACAACATCAAAACTAAACATCAATTGACCATATCTTATATATATCTAATTACAAACAAGAACGTAATTCTCATCTAACTCGATATTTTCCTACCAGGACACAACCGATGACATAACTCATCATCCAAAATAAAAATACCAAATACAAGCCATCATTTCATTTTGCATATGATGTCATCAAAACCATTTCATTGTGCAATTAACAACTTTATCCACCAAGAGAGTGAACTCCCTCTTGTTCATTGCTCATTAATTTCCACCTAGAATGCACATTCTTGTTTTCCAACAAGAACTTTAAACATCAAAATACAATCAAAATATTTATGCTTCCTCAAGACAACAATAAAGACACAAATTTCAAGGGTCATCATCCTTAGTCTTGGATATAAGCGATTATCATTAACCATTTTCATTAGCCTTCTGAGGTTTCTTGAAAAGTCAAAATTCCATTATTTGAAGTACATCCATCAATCATCCATGTTCAGTTATGAATGCATCAACATGAGTCAACGACTTTGTGGGAAATCTGATCCTTGACTCCGTCGGTGATCAAGCACTTTGCTTCACTCTTTATTATTAGGTGTCTAGCTTGTTCCACTTCGTTGCATTTCACTAGGATCATGCCATGAGCTGACGAGGGGGTCTGTCGTCCTTTGTTTCCTCATGTTTATACCTGCATCGCTATTTTAAAAATATTTCCTCAAAAAATTATTTATAGTCATTGTCATTATGTATGAGGTCATTAAAAATGTCAATAAGTGTCCTAGGTCTTGGTGTCTAGGGTTTTTGAGTCATTTATATACTAGTCATAAAGCCTGCAAGGTGAGGAAAGTCCAGCACTTGTGATTTCTATTTTATTATCATCAGCATTTTCTAAAAAAAAAATATTTCTAGTCCAAAACTCTGTTTTGGAACTAGAAATTTGTCATTATCATTTTGTAATAAATTTGTAATTGTACCGCCATGAAGACATTGTCGAAAGTAGACCCCTGTTCTTTTCTCTAGCCAAGATAGCCATATCCCTGCAAGAAGACAGCAAAATCTTTAGTATCGACCTCAAAAAAGCCAAAGGAAGTTTGTATTTGAAAAAGCCAAAAGTGAAAATTACAAAAACATTTGTAATATGGGTTTGAAGTTGGATTTGAAATAAAATCTGATTGTGAAGATATTTGTGACATGTGTAAAAGCCAAACAAGTTTCATTTGAACCAATTTCATGACTCCAAAGTGTTTTTGCAAAATGGAGGGCCGATTTCAATTTTGAAGTGCGTGGGCGAGTTTTGGGGGCTGCGGCGTTGAGCGAGCGACCCACAAAGTGCAACGACCCACGCGAGAAGTCATTTCGACGCGTAGGTTTGCGGGTGCGCATTTGGTGCCGGCCCACGCGGGCACAACGCGACCCACGCAGACACAGAGTTTTGGAATTCAGTTTGCGCGCCCAGATTGGCTTGGAATTGACTCAAGCTACCTCCAAATAGGTTTTTGTCCATTGTTTGATATTTTTCAACGCATTTGTGGCATCATGGATGGTTTCCAATATTCAAATGGAGGTTTTAAAATCCCACTGTCATAATATCATTGTTTTTAGGGTTTGAAATGCAAATGAATGGTGGCAAGAGCGTGTTTGTTATCTTAAGACGATGATATGGCTTGACCTTTCATATAACATCAAAATCAATTTGTTATCATACCCATAATACCACTGCTACCATTGTTAGTGTTATGCCATGTTTAAACCTTTTGAGTCACATTCTTCATGTTTGTAATGAGTCACATTGCCCAATGTTAGCATATGCTCATGTATTTGTTTTGAATGGCCCATTGAAACCTTTATGGTCATAACTCGTAGACAAACATATCACTGTTAATACCATGCTCTCCTTTGACTAGATGTGTTCAAAATTTTGAAGGTTGCCTGCTCCTATTTGGTCAAAATTTCATTTGCGTTCAAAACAGAGATGGTGCCTTTTCAGTCCATTTGAAGCAGAGATTTTATCCATAATTTGATTCCCTGATAGAGCTTTGGCGGTGGGATATTGGTTGAGTGTTAAACATACATCCTAATCTTGCTTTCTTTGCATTCATATGGTCTGCCTTTATAAAGCAGTCGGAGATATGTCGGAGACGAGTCGGAATATGAGCCGGGAGTGAGACGGTGATTCGGTGGCTGAAGGTAATGTGCCACGGGGTTCCTGCAGAGAAAATAGAAGTGGTGATCATCGCAGAGAGGACCCTACTTCTTTGGCTCGGTTGCAGGCATGTCCATTAGCTATGGATTGTTTTCGGTTCTTGTCATGTTTCAGGTTTTGCGAGATGGTTGTACAAACCCGACCTCATCGTGAATTAGCACGTCGGTTTGTTCTTCATTTACAGGGTGCTCGGGTAAACCTTGCGGGGGTTGATTTCATTGTATCACCTTTGACTATTGCTCAAGCCACTGGCATACCGAACATAGGCGAGGAATGGCGCAAGGGTAAGCAGTTAGAGAAATTTCACTATGAGCCATACATTAGCTGGATATGTGGCTTGCTTGAGCAGTTTTTCCATTCGGATTCTTGAGATGATATACCTCATGAGGCTCATCATTCGGTATTTGGTTGTGAGCGGTATGCTCATCTTTTCTCATATCATGTTCGTTTATTTACAGTCACCTTCACAAGGTGCGTATGATGAATATTCCGTATTTCATATACCGCAATATAGAGAGGATGGTTACATTTATTAAGGAAGAAGACGAGCCCGGTGCCGTGATACCAATCCTCATATCAATTTCGCTTTGATCAAAATCTTGGTGTCACATGAGTTGGCGGCTTGAGGCACATCCATGGGAGGATTTCATTTCTAGAGACTTTTCGAAGATACCCGACGATATAGAAACGATTCATGATGCAGGAGAGCCTTCACACCAGCCGGACATGCCTGAGGTTGAGCATATCAGCACTCCTTTGGTTCAGACATATCAGCGAGGCCACGGGGCCTTATTTGCAGCGACACGGCGAGTATTATCTCCACGTGAGGTGGAAGGGGTCTTGCCGACTTCATCAGCAGAGCGAGTATTATCTCCACATGATGTGGAAGGGGTCTCGCCTTCTTCTTCAGCACAGGTACAGGTACAAGACAGGGGCAAGAGGCCCATGCATGATGAGGGCCCATCGGGAGGCCGGGACACCGATATGACAGTCATTGATGTTGATACGGGCTCTCCTAGCTCGAAGCTGAGGGAAGTCATCCAGGAGCAAAGGGCTGAGAATGACCAGCTGAAAGACCAATTGCAGAAGGCTCAGTGGGTGATTAACTATTTGGAGCAGCGCAACAAACAGCTCGAGGATGAGCTCACATTTTATGAGGTGCGCCAAATCCGTGAGGACAGGCAGTGGAATCGAAAGAGGCCCGGTGACATGACACCAGCTGACAGAGATACTGTACTCACGTGGGTGAATATACATTTGGAGAAACTATTGGCGAAGGCCAATCGCGACAAAGACATGCTTCGCCACATGAAAGGCCATTACTGGGCTCGCATGCATGTTTGCAAAGCGAGGATGAAGATCTTGAAGAGGAGGTTGCGCAAGGCACTTCGACGGCGGAAAAGGCCTAATCCACTTCGGATTTTGGCCGAGGCTTCATTGACTGGGTAGGACACATGATGGAGGACCTCCGCTCCGAATTTGGGCAAATTCGGAGAAAATTTTGTCATTTTCAAATTTTTGGTCTTAAAAACAGGTTTTGCAGCTACGTGGGTCGCGCGCTCATGCGCTCGCATTTTTTGAGACACTTGCTGGAGGAGATTTTTACATTTTTGGATTTTTCATGGTTAATTATGCATCCTCTGAAGTCAACTTAGCATTTCAACAAAATCTGGATGGTCAAACAGCTCAAAAACACCATGAAAACCACCTTGCTGCCACTTTTTGCACCAGCAGGAAGTACCTCTGGGAGAATGAGGTTTTTGAGGGTCAAATCAACTCCAAATTCAGAAATTCCACTTGGGTTGGAAAGTAGACATCCAGGGCTTTCCAACGAGCTATCATGAGCTCAATTTGGATGTCGGGAGCTACCTCAAAATGAGCCTGGAACATGAGCGACCCACGCAGTTCAGGAGCGACCCACCTAGAGATTTTTTTGAGTTTTCAGCTGCCAGCTCAGTATTTCGCCTATTTTGGACCAGTTTTGCCTATGGATAGAATTCTTGGGTTTTTATGATGTAAATTCATGTTTGGCATGTAACTTTGGCTTGTTTTTATCTCTTCTAGAAGATTCACTCTCCAATGAGTAAAAAATCATGTAATGGATCAGTTTCCACTCTTTTAGAGGCAAGTTGTTAGCTGCCTAGATTGTAGTTCCATGATTAGAATTGGTTGAAACTGATCACTGAAGAGGGAATTCGACCCCTAGAGGTGGGGAAAGGTGTTAGAGTGATCTATATATTGTAATTTCTGAGGCATTCTACAGGTTGGACTCTTGGGATACTTTTGATACCATTGTACATACTTTTCATATTTTGGCTAAGGAAAGATCAGGGGTTTTGCGGCACTTGTTGGGATCCTTGTGGTGTTTTGTTCTTGATGATGTTTCTCCTTTTTTTACTGTAAGTTTCTTCATGTTTAATGTTGCCATCCTTTCATAATGCTTCTGAACTAAATTGAATGAGTGAATAAGGTTGAATCCATTGTTTACGGTGCTTGGCCTTTGAATTCAGTTAGTTCTATATGTTTTCAGCTGTTTGGAGAGGATCCAAGTTCTTCTTTGCCCTCTTCAGCTCCTCGTCGGTCTAATCTATCCATAAATCCAATTCGAAGCATCAAGATCATCACCTACCTCGCCCCAGCTTGATCTCTGCAAAGGTCTGACCTTATCCCCGGACCCAAAACTTGTTTTCCCATTACTCCAGCAAAAACCCAAAAAACCAAAAATCAAACATACCTATCTCTTTACTAGCCTAAAATCAGTTCTTATTGTAAGTCATCTCGCATCCTACTTGCTTATTATCTCGAGATTGACGGAGAGAGCCCTCTCCTGTCCTCGTAGGGCTAGCTACGAGGCTGAGCGTGGTTTGATGTAGCCTTGAGTTTTACTTCATTTCAGCCTGAGGTAGATTTGAGTGCTAACATAGTGGCGACTCCACTGGGGACATCTCAATGGTTTGCTTGTTGATGTGTTTGTTCCACGAGTCTTAGACGGAGTCTGAAGTCACGCCAGGTAGCTTTCGAAACGCTTTTGTTATGCATAAGCGGAAGTAGATAAACGCTGCTTCAGTCGATCTCCGTTAAGCTTGTGTGTTCGGTACTTGATTTGTAAATCACCCCAGTATACTTATTCGTTCTAGACCTTTTGGATGATTGAGTCTAGAAGTCGAAAGGCTGAAAATAATTGATTGTGTTCCTTGTAATTTTTGTTTTCCGAGAAGATTAATACACTGGCTTCAAGAAGAAATACTAGGGCGAATCCTGACCCTGATCCACCAACAATATTCGAAAATCCGAATCTAATTTCAAGGACCCTTAGAAAACAAGGGAGCCAAGAGAGTTCTGAAAGAGAAAGCCAATTGAGTTTTGAGAGTTCCAGAGTGCTTACCCGATCTGCATCATGTCCTGTCAAAATCATATATGTTGATGAAATCCCCTTTGATGCACGGTTTGAAACATCCTTGTTTGTGAATTTTTCCGAAACTGAATTGTCAAGATTAGTCCCAGATCCATTGTTTACTGAAGATTTGCAATATAGATTTGTCTCACAGTACTTGGATAGACAACTGCAAAGTTCTATTGAGGATACTAATACTTTTGAATTTACTGAATCTGCTTCACAAGTTCTTGACCCATCTGAAATTGCATCAAGTTCACGGATCCCTACTGAAACTCCTTTTGTCCCTACCATTCCGGTTCAGCCTGAGTTTTCTGATCAGCAATCAATAGTATTTTCTCCGTTTCCATTGAATACATCTCATAGACCTACTGCTCCTACTCCTCCTGTATCTCCTCGACAACAGATTGTTTTCAATCCACCAAGAGCTATGGCTGCTCGTTTTGCACCCCTTGTGTTACCCCGGCAGTTGAATGATATGCCCGCAGACTATCAGAGTAAGATCCCGACATTTGATGGCACTCCACAGAGTCTTCCTGCACAACAACATGTAGACAATATGGCAGATTTCTTTGATCGTTTCGAGATTGATGAAGAAAATGTGACCATGAGGCTTTTTGTGCAAACCTTTGGAGGAGAGGTACGGAAATGGTTCAGAGCCTTGCCACAAAGAAGCATCGATACATTAGCAGAACTTCAGAGGCAGTTTTTAGACCGATGGGAGATGAAAAAGGATCCGCTGCAGATTACTTCAGAATATACAAACCTCAAACGTAATCCTGGTGAGTATGTTCAGGATTATATCATTAGATTCAATACAGTGTATAATGCTATTCCAGATGATTTGAGACCGTCCAAAAAGTCTGCTCTCCTTAAATTCCCGGATGGCTTTGATCCGGAGATGGCTTATTCCCTTTGTGATAGAGATCCACCTACTTTAGAAGATATGCAGAAAGTCGCTGTTAGTGTTGAGGCAAATTTGAATGATAAAAGAGCACGGTTGAAAGCAGAGAAAAGAGTGACAATAAAGGAAGAGCCTTCTACATCTATATCAGAACAACACTTAGCTCGTGAGTTGGAAAAGGCTTTAAGAAGAATAAATCTTGACAAAGCAGAAACACAGTTTCGGAACCCAAATTTCCGTGGCCAGCAGCAGCCACAATTCAGAATTAAGCAGCGTGAACAAAGAGCTCAAGAGCCAGCAACCCAACAGCAGGTTAAGACTCCACTTTTGCAGAATTTTGTGAGTCATGATTCCGATGATGATGATGATGTGTCAGGTGAGCAAAATCATTTCTTCACTCCTGATGATTTGCCTATTTATATTACTGAGGAAGAGGAGTATGGTGAAAGTTTAGTTGTTCAAAAAGATGAGGATTTTATCTTAACAAATGATGCTGATTTAGAAGAAGAGTCAGATGAATACCAAAGAGGATATTTGAATGCATTGACTGCCCAGCAGAAGCAGTATTCATTGAGAAATCGAGATGTGCCTATAAATCCCATTCAGAAAAGAAAGGAAGCTTCAGCACCAAAGACAGATTCACCAATACCACAGAAAAGAGGGAAAGAGACAATTGACCCCGCAGCAAGTAAAGTATCATCAGCTGAGAAGGTAAATCAGTCAAGTATGGTGAAAGACAAGGCTGAAAGGAAGGAAATTCCAGTTAAAGAGGTCGAGAAGGTTTCAGCATTTAGCTTGGAAAATGAAATTTCCAAACTGAAAATATCCATTCCTTTAACGGAGATTATGAAGAACAGCAGTTACCGTAGTCAAGTCACCAAAATTCTGAACTTTGATCCAATGATTGACACAGTAAATGTTGAGGATGATCAGCCAGAATTGATTTTTGGGCCTGCATTAAATGGTGAGTCTCCTGACAGTAATGTTCCTCCTTTTTACATCAGTTTGAGGTTGCATGAATATATATTGCATAATGCTATGCTCGATTCGGGTGCTTCACACAATTTGATGCCAAAGGCAATCATGGAGAAGTTGGGATTAGACATTACAAGAGAGTATCATGATTTGTATTCATTCGATTCCAGCCGGGTAAAGTGTATAGGACTCATCAAATATTTGGTGGTAAGTTTGGATCAAATTCCAGCGAAGAATGTTTTGATGGATGTGGTGGTTGCTGACATTCCTCCACGTTTCGGGATGCTCCTTGCAAGATCTTGGGGGGCAAAGTTGAAAGGTACACTTCAATTAGATTTCTCTTATGCTACAATTCCGGTCTTCGGTCAAATGAGAAAGTTGTATCGTGAGCAGAAGATGAAATACATGATAACTAGCAAAGAGAAGCCAGTCAATCATCCTGTGAACTATGTACATACTGATTTAGAGTCGTTTGTGTTGCTTGCTGATAGTTTTAATGATGTAGAAAGTCAATTAGTTCAGGCAGAAGACATACCAGAAATAAATGAGAATTTTAGAGAAGTTTTGCAAAAGAAAGAAGAGAAAAACAAGCTGTTTTGGAGCAATCAGCTGAAGACAATGGGCAGCAAACAGGAAAAACAGAGCCGACACAGTTTCAGCATTTAGAGGACGATGAAAATGGTCTTTGGACCATGGATTTTGATGGTGCAGTGGGCAGCGATGGTGCTGGGATTGGTGTGTGGATTCGAAGTCCATTTTCCGCTCCTGATAAAGTTCTGAGCAATGTGAGAGTGTGTTCTTACAAGCTTGCATTCGATTGTTCTAACAATGAAGCGGAATACGAGGCTCTTATTGCTGGCCTTAAGATTCTCAAGAAGCTGAATGCGAAAAGGATTGCGGTATATGGTGATTCAGAATTAGTGATAAAGCAAGTTAAAGGTGAGTTTCGGGCTAAGCATCCTCGCATGAGGGCTTACCGAAATGCAGTTTTGGATATTCTGAAGTTATTTTCTGATTATACTTTAACATGTGTGCCCCGCATACAAAATGGTGTTGCTGATGGACTTGCTAAGGCAGCAAGCAATCTTAAGATTCCAATGAATTCCAGCAACAAGTTTGAGATACATGTGAAACACGGGCCCACCGTTCCAGACAATCAGCGATGTTGGCAAGTTTTTGAGGATGATGAGGAGATTAGTGAATTTCTGCAGAATAAGGGTAAGTTTAAAGATACCTCCATAGATACATAATTTGATGATGGTATTGATGACATACAGATAAATCAAATGGATGTGCTGCAACTGAAGGATAACATCATTCCTAAGGGATTGATTCCTTTGGAAGAGTTGTTTGATCAAGATGATGTAGCTCGTAAGCCTACATTGAGGCCAACAGAGAAAGGTGTCGAAGAGGTAAATATTGGGACAGCTGAGAATCCCAAGATGGTGAAATTGTCAAAGTCATTGTCACCAAAGGTAAGAGCGGAATACGTGAAATTGTTATCTTCATTTTCTGATGCGTTTGCGTGGGATTATTCAGATCTTAAAACATATGATACCAATATCATCCAGCATACTATTCCCATCAAACCAAATCAGAAGCCTTTTCGTCAAAAGTTGAGGAGGATCAATCCAAAGCTGCTACCATCGATCGAGAAAGAGGTAAATAGGTTGTATAAGTCAGGAATTATTGTACCTATTCGTTTTTCAGATTGGATATCAAACTTGGTGCCCATGAGAAAGAAGACAGGTGAGATCCGTTTATGTATTGACTTCAGAAATCTGAATAAAGTATCATTAAAGGACAATTATCCGCTGCCAAAGATGGATCACATATTGCAGCGAGTAGTTGGAGCATCAAGGATGTCACTACTCGATGGATACTCAGGTTATAATCAGATTTTAGTGCAGGAAGATGATCGTGACAAGACTGCGTTCACCACTCCTTAAGGAACATTCCATTACGCAAAGATGACGTTCGGTTTAAAGAATGCAGGCGCTACCTTTCAGCGTGCAATGGACATGGCTTTTGCCAATGAGAAAGATGTGTTTTTGGTTGTTTACCTTGATGATCTAACTGTATTTTCTAATTCTGATGAGGAACACTTATATCATCTGAAAATTGTTTTCCATAAGTGCAGAAAATATGGCATTTCGCTGAATCCAAAGAAGAGCCTTTTCGCCATGGATGAAGGAAAGCTCCTTGGCCACATCATCTCGAAAGATGGCATTCGAGTTGATCCTGCACGTGTTGAAACCATTCAGCAGATTGAACAGCCCCGGAACAAGAAAGAGATACAGTCATTTAATGGCAAAATGAATTTTTTGCGTCGTTTCATTCCCAATCTTGCAGAACACCTTAGACAAATCACGAACATGCTTAAAAAGGACAGTCAGGTAAGATGGACAGAAGAGGCCGTTAAGTCATTCAATTTGGTAAAGATAGCTCTTTCTTCAGCCCCTATTTTAATCAGCCCCGATTACACACAAGACTTCATTTTATTTTCTTTCGCTTCTGAGCACACATTGGCAGTTGTTTTGATGCAAAAAAGGGATGGAGTTGAAAAGCCCATCGCTTTTTTCAGTCGGATCATAAGAGATGGGGCATTGAAGTATAATATCATTGAGAAACAAGCACTTGCGCTTGTAAAGGCTTTGAAGGATTTCCGTGTGTACATATTTCATTCCCATATTACAGCATATGTTCTTAACGCAGCAGTTAAAGATGTTTTGGTACAGGCAGATCCAGAAGGAAGAAGAGGTAAGTGGATTGCTGCATTGTTAGAGTACGATGTGGAGATTAAACCGACCAAGTTGATCAAAGGACAAGGACTCGCCAAGCTCATGGCTGAAACAAATCTGCATGCTCTAGACATAAATTTGATTGCTGCCATGTCTGATGAAGATGAAGAAAGTACGTCAGTTCAGGTATCCGATATTTTTGTTTCTTCTCCTTGGTACGCTGACATTTTATATGTGCTTCAGAATTTGTCTACACCGCCTGGTATGCCTCGAAGTAAGAGTAGAACATTGAAGTTAAGAGCTGCTAAATTCTGCATTTTAAATTCTGCGTTGTATTGGAAAGACCCTGGGGGTATGTTGTTGAATTGTTTGGTAGAGGAGGAAGCTCAAAGAGTTTTGGAGGATTTTCACAAAGGTGACTGTGGAGGTCATTTGTTTTGGAAGACCATAGCAAATAAGATCCTAAGGGCAGGGTATTATTGGCCTTCTTTGTTTTCTGATGTGTTCAAGGTTGTTAAAAATTGTCATGAGTGTCAAATATTCGAAGGGAAGCAGAAACTACAGCCTTTGCCTCTAAAACCAATCGAAGTTAATGCACCATTCCAGCAGTGGGGATTGGATTTTATCGGAGAAATCCACCCAGCATCTTCCGAACAGCATAGATGGATCTTGACAGCTACAGACTACTTCACGAAGTGAATTGAGGCGATTCCCACTCGACAGGCCACTGATGCGGTAATTATCTCTTTCCTTGAAAACAATATTCTGTCACGCTTTGGGTGTCCTAGTAAAATAATCACGGATAATGCAGCAGCTTTTAAATCTAAGAGGATGGTTGATTTTTGTTTTAAGTACAATATTACCTTGGGACATTCAACCGCATACCATCCGCAAGGGAATGGCTTGGCGGAATCTTCAAACAAATCCTTGGTGAATATCATTAAGAAATTGTTGGAAATCAACAAGAAGGCTTGGCACAAAAAGTTGGTAAATGCATTATGGGCTGATAGGGTAAGTCAGAAAAGGTCTATTGGTATGTCTCCTTTCGAGTTGGTGTATGGGACGGATACGGTTTTTCCTACTTCACTTTCTGTCCCGGTGGTCAGATTGCTTCAGGAGGCTGGAAGTGAAGAGGATCCTATGCAGCGGAGGATTAATGAGATGATTCATTTACAGCAGACACGTGAGGAGGTATTTCAAAATACTTTCAAGTTGCAGGAGCGCATTAAGAAGATATACGATAGAAAGGCAAAATCAGATAAGTTTCAGTTGGATGAAGTAGTTTTGAAATGGGATGCTCGGAATGAAGACAAGGGAAAGCACGGCAAATTTGAGAATTTATGGAAGGGACCGTTTAAGATTGCAGCGTATCGGGGGCAGAATGCATTTCTTCTCAAAGAAATGAATGGAGATGATTGTCCTGGTGGACCGATCAATGGTCGGTTGCTGAAGCACTATTATTTCTGAGTACTTGCTGCTGATCTCATTGTCATTGTATATATCATTTTACTTTTGTTTCATTGCAAGTGTGCACTGATCTCTCATTTTCAGTCTGGGGCCTGGAGCGAAGGCTATAATTCTGGAAATAGAGGTTGGTTGGTTTGAGATTGTAAAGTTAAGTTTTATCAGTCTTCTTGTTTAAAGTCATGTCGGTTTGAGTCTAGTCAGTTTTGGTCAAATTGCAGTCTATCATTAGTAAAATCTGTAGTCAATAAAATTGTCCAAAGTTTGTCTTGTCAGTTGAAATAATGATTCCATCGCCCAATGGATGAGAGGCACTGTCTGACTCCCCCAGAGATTTGCTGTTCTTGGCATCTCCATGGAGCCACCATCCCCATTGGAGCCAATGTTAGAGTCGGTCCTTGCATCCCTCCGTCGGTGATCATTTCGTCTTTTGCATATTCATTATTAGGTGTCTCGCTTGTTCCACTTCGTTGCATTTCACTAGGATCATGCCATGAACTGACGAGGGGGTCTGTCATCCTTTGTTTCCTCATGTTTATACCTGCAGCGCTATTTTAAAAATATTTCCTCAAAAAATTATTCATAGTCATTGTCATTATGTATGAGGTCATTAAAAATGTCAATAAGTGTCCTAGGTCTTGGTGTCTAGGGTTTTTGAGTCATTTATATACTAGTCATAAAGCCTGCAAGGTGAGGAAAGTCCAGCACTTGTGATTTCTATTTTTATTATCATCAGCATTTTAAAAAAAAATATATATTTCTAGTCCAAAACTCTGTTTTGGAACTAGAAATTTGTCATTATCATTTTGTAATAAATTGTAATTGTTCCGCCATGAAGACATTGTCAAAAGCAGACCCCTGGTCTTTTCTCTAGCCAAGATAGCCATATCCCTGCAAGAAGATAGCAAAATCATTAGTATCGACCTCAAAAAAGCCAAAGGAAGTTTGTATTTGAAAAAGCCAAAAGTGAAAATTACAAAAACATTTGTAATATGGGTTTGAAGTTTGATTTGAAATAAAATCTGATTGTGAAGATATTTGTGACATGTATAAAAGCCAAACAAGTTTCATTTGAACCAATTTCATAGCTCCCAAGTCGTGTTTGCAAAGTGGAAGGCCGATTTCAGAGTTTTGAAGTGCGTGGGCAGAGTTTTGGGGCTGCGCGACCCACCTTGAGGCAGAGCGACCCACCTGGGCTGCGCGACCCACGCAGAGTCACTTCAGCACTGTAGGTTTGCAGGTGCGCGACCCACCTGGGCTGCGCGACCCACGCAGAGCCTGCGCGACCCACGCAGACACAGAGTTTTGGAATTCAGTTTGCGCGCCCGGATTGGCTTGGAATCGACTCAAGCTACCATCAAAAAGGTTTCTATCCATTATTTGATATTTTTCAACGCATTTGTGGCATCATGGGTGGTTTCCAATATTCAAATGGAGGTTTAAAGTCCCACAGTCATAATATCATTGTTTTTAGGGTTTGAAATGCAAATGAATGGTGGAAAGAACGTGTTTGCTATCTTAAGACAGTGATATGGTCAGCCTTCCATATAACATCAAAATCAATTTGCTCTCATACCCATTATACCACTGCAACCATTGCTATTGTTATACCATATTTAAACCCTTTGAGTCACATTGCCCATGTTTGTAATGGGTCACATTGCCCAATGTAAAAATATGCTCATGTCTTTGTTTCAAATGGCCCATTGAAACCTTTATGGTCATTACTCATAGACAAACATATTACTATTAATGCCATGCTCTCCTTTGACTATATGTGTTCAAACTTTTGAAGGTTGCCTGCTCCTATTTGGTCAAAATTTCATTTGCATTCAAAACAGAGATGGTGCCTTTTTCAGTCCATTTAAAGCTGAGATTTTATCCATAATTTGATTCCTTGATAGTGCTTTGACGATGGGAATATTGGTTTAGTGTTAAACATACATCCTAATTTTGCTTTCACGGCATTCATATCAGTGTACACATTGCCAAAAACTTGATCAGAGATATGTCAGAGACAGAGTCAGAATATGAGCCAGGGTCAGGCAGTGATTCGGTGGCTGAAGTTAATGTGCCACGGGGTTCCCGCAGAGAAAATAGAAGTGGTGATCATCGCAGAGAGGAGCCTACTTCTTTGGCTCGGTTGCAGGCATGTCCATTAGCTATGGATTGTTTTCGGTTCTTGTCATGTTTCAGGTTTTGTGAGATGGTTGTACAAACCCGACCTCATCGTGAATTAGCACGTCTGTTTGTTCTTCATTTACGGGGTGATCGGGTAAACCTTGCTGGGGTTGATTTCATTGTATCACCTTTGACTATTGCTCAAGCCATTGGCATACCGAACATAGGCGAGGAATGGAGCAAGGGTAAGCAGTTAGAGAAATTTCACTATGAGCCATACATTAAAGCTGGATATGTGGCTTACTTGAGCAGAGTTTTTCCATTCAGATTCTTGAGAGATGAGTATGCACCACTCATGAGGCTCATCATTCAGTATTTTAGTTGTGAGGGCAGGTATGCTCATCTTTTCTCATATCATGTTCGTTTGCTGATGCACTTCACAAGGGTGCGTATGATGAATATTCCGTATTTCATACACCGCAACATAGAGAGGATGGTTACATTTGTGCAGAAGAAGACGAGCCCGGTGCAGCAGTACAGGAGTATATATCATTTCGCTTTGATCAAAATCTTGGTGTCACATCAGTTGGCAGAGCAGGGCATCACTTGGGAGGATTTCATTTCTAGAGACCTTTTCAGAGTGCCACAACAGCCTCCCGAGGCAGTTCATGATGTAGGAGAGCCCTCGCACCAGCCGGACATGCTTGAGGTTGAGCATATCATCACTCCTTTGGTTCAGACATATCAGCGAGGCCACAGGGCCTTATTTGCAGCGACACGGCGGGTACTATCTCCACGTGAGGTGGAAGGGGTCCTGCCGACTTCATCGACATGGAGAGTATTATCTCCACGTGATGTGGAAAGGGTCTCGCTTTCTTCTCCAGTGCAGGTACAGGTACAAGACAGGGGCAAGAGGCCCATGCATGATGAGGGCCCATCAGGAGGCCGGGATACCGATATGACAGTCATTGATGTCGATACGGGCTCTCCTAGCTCGAAGCTGAGGGAAGTCATCCAGGAGCAAAGGGCCGAGAATGACCAGCTGAAAGACCAATTGCAGAAGGCTCAGTGGGTGATTAACTATTTGGAGCAGCGCAACAAACGGCTCGAGGATGAGCTCACATTTTATGAGGTGCGCCAAATCCGTGAGGACAGGCAGTGGAATCGAAAGAGGCCCGGTGACATGACACCAGCTGACAGAGATACTGTACTCACGCGGGTGAATATACATTTGGAGAAGCTGTTGGCGAAGGCCAACCGAGACAAAGACATGCTTCGCCACATGAAAGGCCATTATTGGGCTCGCATGCATGTTTGCAAAGCGAGAATGAGGATCATGAAGAGGAGGTTGCGCAAGGCACTTCGACGGCGGAAAAGGCCTAATCCACTTCGGATTTTGGCCGAGGCTTCATTGACTGGGCAAGACACGTGATAGAGGACCTCCGCTCCGAATTTGGGAAAATTCGGAGAAGATTTTGTCATTTCCAAATTTTTTGGTCTAAAAAACAGGTTTTGCAGCTACGTGGGTCGCGCGCTCATGCGCTCGCATTTTTTTGAGACACTTGCTGGAGGAGATTTTTACATTTTTGGATTTTTCATGGTTAATTATGCATCCTCTGAAGTCAACTTGGCATTTCAACAAAATCTGGATGGTCAAACAGCTCAAAAACACCATGAAAACCACCTTGCTGCCACCTTTTGCACCAGCAGGAAGTACCTATGGGAGAATGAGGTTTTGGAGGGTCAAATCAACTCCAAATTCAGAAATTCTACTTGGGTTGGAAAGTAGACATCCAGGGCTTTCCAACGAGCTATCATGAGCTCAATTTGGATGTCAGGAGCTACCTCAAAATCAGCCTGGAACATGAGCGACCCACGCAGTTCAGGAGCGACCCACCTAGAGATTTTTTTGAGTTTTCAGCTGCCAGCTCAGTATTTCGCCTATTTTGGACCAGGTTTGCCTATGGATAGAATTCTTGGGTTTTTATGATGTAAATTCATGTTTGGCATGTAACTTTGGCTTGTTTTTATCTCTTCTAGAAGATTCACTCTCAAATGAGTAAAAAATCATGTAATGGATCAATTTCCACTCTTTTAGAGGCAAGTTGTTAGCTGCCTAGATTGTAGTTCCATGATTAGAATTGGTTGAAACTGATCCCTGAAGAGGGAATTCGACCCCTAGAGGTGGGAAAAGGGGTTAGAGTGATCTATATATTGTAATTTCTGAAGCATTCTACAGGTTGGACTCTTGGGATACTTTTGATACTATTGTACATACTTTTCATATTTTGGCTAAGGAAAGATCAGGGGTTTTGCGGCACTTGTTGGGATCCTTGTGGTGTTCTGTTCTTGATGGTGTTTCCTCTTTGTTTACTGTAAGTTTTCTTCATGTTTAATGTATGCCATCCTTTCATATGCTTCTGAACTAAATTGAATGAGTGAATAAGGTTGAATCCATTGTTTACAGTGCTTGGCCTTTGAATTCAGTTAGTTCTATATGTTTTCAGCTGTTTGGAGAGGATCCAAGTTCTTCTTTGCCCTCTTCAGCTCCTCGTCGATCTAATCTATCCATATATCCAATTTAAAGCATCAAGATCATCACCTATCTCGCCCCAGCTTGAACTCTGCAAAGGTCTGACCTTATCCCCGGACCCAAAACTTGTTTTCCCATTACTCCAGCGAAAACCCAAAAAACCAAAAAACAAACATACCTATCTCTTTACTAGCCTAAAATCAGTTCCTATTGTAAGTCATCTAGCATCCCTACTTGCTTATTATCGAGATTGACGGAGAGAGCCCTCCTCTTTGAGCCCTCTTTTGTCCTCGTAGGGCTAGCTACGAGGTGAGCGTGGTTTGATGTAGCCTTGAGTTTTACTTCATTTCGGCCTTTGAGGTGCATCAACATGAGTCAACGGCCATTAGGGAAGCAAAGGTACAAGCACACACTTCACAACTCTAATGTTGTTGGTTTTGAATAATATTTATTTCTTTCAAAGATAGACATAACTTTTTGCAAATAAGCCTTCCCATACCTCATGGCAAGAATGTGTGAAAAGTGTATTATTTATTTTATCCATACATATTTTTTCATCCATATAACCAAATAAATTTATTCCATCTTTTAAAATACTTCTCATAATACAAACACTTTTTCAAAAGAACTATCCGCAAGGTGACTATGCCACCATTAAAATTCCAGTGGAACTTGTTTTACATCCACACTAAGGTTTTATTCTTCTCCCCCTTTTTTTATGTTATATCTGTAAGAAGAAATCACATAGCATGATAATATTCTCTTCCAATTCATGTCAACTTACACAATCAAAACTACTCAATAATAGCAATTGGGTATTCATGTGTTCCACAACTCAATTTTCCCAAAGTACAAACAACTCATTGCTTCAACAATCATTCTTATCCATGGAAGAGGTAAGTGTTACGACTTCAATTCTACCCACAATATTGACATTCAAACCAAAATCCGGTATGAAATCCCTACAAATAGAGATTTATACAAACAAGTATGCCAACAGAAACATTTCCACCTTACAAACAAGAAAATAAAAGAAATATTCCCTGGAGGTCAATATCAGTGGCACAATGTAACCATCGTGTATTGTAATTTTCCATACAATCATGTGTCCCTTGCCCATGTAGTGATTTTTATAATGAGAGGATACTAGATAGGCACATTCGACATTAACATAAAAATTAGTTTCATGCCCATAGAGTATTTTTTATTCTTCTTTTTGACAGTTTCCTACTCAAATTCGGCTGATAAAATAGAATATAAAATACCGTAGCCAAGACAGAGGAATGCATCTATGCTAGAATATTTTACCAACATCTTGGGTGGTTTCAAAGAATTTCTTCAAACACTATGAATGCATACTACACAATGAAGGTGAATCTACACCGAATATCAGGGTTCCCAATCATTGTCTATCCAAGAAGTCAACACACTGATGTGTGACATCTATTTAAGGAATTCTTTGATGGTAATTGAAAATATGAAAAACATATCTTGGCATATTTTGTTATAGATCAAACTCACCGATTACCGATTATTTAAAAGAAAATGATCAATTTTGCTAGAAATACAAACAATGAGTACAGAAAAATTCAAATTTCATTGCAACCGTAAGTGTTGCAAACTGATTGGAAAATGTCACAGTTCTAAGACCACTAAATGATAGTTTCATGACTTAATTTCAGAGAAAAGTTGTCATAGATCTCAAATAATGGATTGTGCTGTAATATATACTTTAGAAAGTCATAGTAATATTCGTGTCTGTAAACTCATGCACATAGTTGTAGCAAGACATAATTTCAATTCTCAGGGATTGGTGTGAGATTCCTTGATGAAAAACAAGCTAGCATACCAACATTTTAAGGGGATAAATTTGGCTATCGATTTGTAACAAAATATAAATATAAATAATTCCTAGACAAAAGTTCACGAGCAAATAGAAAAAATGCAGTGACAATAAATCAAGTGAACAATATACTAATAATTCTCGAGGAAATTTGTCTGTTAGATGTTGAAATGTTATTCACACACCTTGCTTGATATAGGGGACTCCACATTTTGTAACAAAAAGACCCATGTCACAGTCATATAATCATAATACTAATAATCCTTAATCGACATACTCTCGGTTCTTTCAACATAAAGGTAAGAGCATACTAGCAAATTTCTTCTTATAGAGTCTTATTCGCTTTGAGAGATGATATTCCTAATCATAGTCGAGGCTCACAGTTCCTAGTGATGAATCCCAGCCATTTGATACCACTTGTAACATTCACTTTTAACCATTTTTTTTTTCTTCTAAATAAGACTAATCTTATTAATTTATAAAAGTACTGTTACAAAACTACCCTCGCTGCTGCTGTGTGAGCCAGCTAGCTGGGACTGATTATCATCATTGTTCTTGATTGTTTTGGGTCGCCCAGAGTGGGAAACCAACCCATTAAGCAGAATGTGCTGGGCCGCCCTTAGAAGGGAAACCGGCCAGAGGATTATACATAAAATGTAAACAGCAATGTAAAAGCTAGAAACATCATGCTGCTCATCAGTGGAGCAATTGAAACAGCAAAACTCAAAAAAACCAGAAGTGAATGAGCCAGGGGATTTAGCACTCGTGCTCGGTAGACATTGGTTCCTCTTCAATCCTGCATGCATATTCATTCTCCTCGCTACTGTCCTCCTTTCCTGCATGGCTGTCAGTCTGCAAATCTTTGTTGTCAGCTCTAGAACGCAGCTCCGTGAGAGGTGGGGGAGAGGGGCGATGGTCAATGGGGGGGGAGGGGGCGGAGCAAGGCGGGATTTCCTCACGGAGAGAAACAGAGATGAAGGCGGTGATGATGGAGTCGAAGGAGGTGCAGTGGAATCGGAGCTCAGCATTCTGAGTGGTTTGTCTGATAGTGGCGCCCCGAAAGCGACTTTCCCGTGGAATGGGCTGACCGGGAGGGGCAGAGAAGTCAGAGGGAGGCTGACTGGAATGAGCAAGAGCTTCAGGAGGACGGCCAAGACCAAGAGGCTCAGAGGCGGGAGGGGGCTGACAAGGGAAATCACCAGAACTCCTAGCACGAACACGACCTCGACTTCTGCCTGCATGAACATAATTCACAGCACGTCGTCCTCTGCCTCTGCCTCTGCCTCCACCACCGCGAGAGGCAGGCGGGGGCGTGTGAGCGTCATCCTCAGAGGACGAGCTGAGTTCAGATAGCGGGGAAGGAGGATTTTCGTGAGCCAGACCTCGACTCGTGCCCCTTCTGTAGCGCATGCGCTGCCTGAGGCGTGGCATAGCTAACGAAAGGTGGCGCGGGCGAGGACTACCAAGGAGAGGATGCAGAGCTTGAGGAATGGTGAGGAGGCTTCCAGGGTTATGCCAACCAGACGAAGAAGCAATATAACCAGAGATACAATTGCTGATGGAGGGTGATCCTAGGAATGCCTGGTGAGACCGGAGAGGGCCGGGCCACTGGGTGAGCAACTGCTGTGGCTCCGGTGAGGCCGAGAAGCACCGCGAGAGAGAGTGCTGGAGAAATGACGCCGGGGACGATCTCCGGACAAGCGAGAGGATCTTGGCGTCGATCTGTGTCTTGCGGTGGAATTGGCACATAAGAGCGAACAACAGGCGTCGAGAGGGTTCGGAAGGTCCGCCATGGCCCTCATTGTGGGCACGGCGTGTGTGCAGCGTTGGAGGCTGCGCGCGAGCCCAAGGCTCATTAACTCCTTTCTGCAGCCGCATACGGTGGGGAGCAATCCTTGTGCACCAAGGAGGAGCAATTTTGTTGTGTATCAGCATCATGGATGATAGTGAGATCCCCGTGAGTGAGGAAACTGTTGTTCTCAGTGCCATAATTAGCCAGAAGATCAGCCACCTTGTTTCCTTCCCTTTTGACGTGGGTGAAGGAGATGGCTCTGTTGTCATGGAGCCAGTCACTTATCTTACATATACGAGCTGCCAAACGCCAACTCTGAGTAACCTTATTGGGGTCGGCTCCCCAAAGAAGCTGATTGGCAATATGAATAAGAATTTGAGAATCCCCTTCAATAATGGTAGGGAAAAAGTTGTGTTGAAGAGTCAGTCTAAGGCCTTGCCAGAGACCTTCAAGCTCCGCTGAATTGTTGGTGTCCCAGCCGATCGATCCAAAGTAGAGAAGCTGTGTTTCGCCATTGGAGTTTCTAATAATGCCTCCAAAACCTGCTTGCCCAGGGTTCCCCTTGGAGGCACCATCAAAATTTAATTTGAAAAGCCCTGGGGGAGGAGGAGTCCAGTTTAAAGGCGCATTTGATGCCACTTTGTTTCGGGTCTTCTGAGTAACCCCTAGATTAAGATTCCAATTTTTCCAGATGAGGACTTCTTGCTGCTGCTTAGGGAGATCCTCTTCTTGCCAAGAGTGGAGGTCCAAGGATTCCTGGAGATTGCCCATGAAGGTGTGCCATAAGGAATCTATGGAGCTAGTTTGGTTTTTGAAGATACGCTTATTACGTTCTTTCCACATTCACTTTTAACCATTAACATTCACCGTAACTGTAATTGTTAGAGTTCATTAACACTCACTGTAATTGTTTTTTAACTATAACATATAATATCTATGTTATACACATCAGTAAAATGATTACATAAAGTCTAACATAAGATATTTGGTGCAACTCAATCATTCGTAAGGGTTCCACAACTATCTCGATGTCGTGCACAACTTACTGGAGGTAACAGGCATAATATTTTTCTAATCTTCTACAGTATTTGTTTCCCTACTACGGTATCTAATGGCCACCCCTTTCTATGTGGTAGATTCTCGACTATTGGAAAGCTGCTTTCACTGGAGGTGGCTATTGCTTATTTTCCCTGGTCATGGAACATATACACCTTAATTTCGTTTTCGTTGCTAGAAGGGTTTCCTTTGTCTTACAGTTTGAAGTAATTAACCTTTGATCTTGTGTTTGTTTTCTTTCATGTTTGTGGCAAGTATGGAGCTCATATGATCCCCAGTAATATTGGTGCCACAGAGTTCCGCTCGGAGAGTCATCACCGGTTTGAAAACCCTCGCCATGAATTCGCATAAGTCCTCCTGACCCCATCTCGTTGTTTAGTAATGATTGATGAATACACTTGGGTTCTTGGTTGAAACTGAGGGAAGACAAACCCTCACCTTGTGACAAATCCAGTCTGAGGAAGTATAAATAAATCTCCCCTCTTGGGGTTTCTAGTGTCTGATATTCAAACTCACGACAAACTTTCAATAAGTTCTAGTTTCATTTTCCATGTAAATTGTTTTACAGAATTTCAACTTTAGGGTTTTGTTAACTCTTTATTTTTGACTCGAAAATCGAATTCTTGAAAGAGGGTGGTTGTTTTCGAGTTGATGTTTTACTATTTTGTAATGAGATTTATTTTCACGAGTATTTTTTGGTTCCGATTTGAGCTCCATAAGAGCCAAAATCATAATGTGATTAATTACAAGATTCATTGAACTAAAGTTCGAGTAATGATGGTTTCTGTTCCAGTTAACTTATATAATAGATTTTCCTTTTTTCACCCAACTTATATTAGTACAAATAGTTTATTTCATTATATCCTGCACAATAAGCAGGTAGTTATGTTATGTGCTATCCTTAAAGTATATACACAATGTTTATGTTTCAGTATTATACTTATTCAAAGACTCGTAATAATTTTCGCTGGGTTATGCATGCCTAGACTTAGTTCTTTGTTTTATGAAATTGTCTTGCTCGGAGATTTACTTCTTTCTCAGTGAATTGGGGTTTCTAAACATATTTTAGGTTGCCAACCCCTTATTTTCTTGGCCCAGGATTAAACGAGCTTTCCCAAATTTGGTAAATTTGGTTTTGTCCTCGTTAATTGGTGCAATTTCTCGTTACTTAATGTAAGAATAGTTTTAGTTAACTTGAAAATTATAATAAGAACATTACCGACAATGATCAAGTAGTTAGCATTGCATAATATCGTCGGCTAATTCTTATGGCAGAAAACTATGTCAGTCTATATCTCTGATAAGATATTATTTTTTATGTATTTATGCAACTCTATTTAAATCAATTATTTACTCACAATCACCAACACTTCATACATAATTATTTTAAGAATAAACCGGTTTTTCTCTTTTCTTTCTCTTAAAAGAATAAAACAAGAAACAATTCTCTCTCAAGAGATCCAACAATAACAATTTGTTATTCCCTATTATTATTTTAAAATTCACATTTCAACAATAAATAAAATAAATACTTTTTTTGTATCCACACAGTAATTTCTAAATACTTATATAATAATTCAAGAGTGGAGAAATTTAGGACTGAAATTTTCGCACCTATCCCAAAATCTACCATTATATTGAGTTCAGTCAACCATATTTACTTGTAACTAGGACGAGGTGATGTAAGAAATTATTTTCATTACTTTTATATGGGATGCCTATTAAATACATCATTTTATTTCGTTTTGTAGAATAAATTTAAATAATACAGAGTAATTATATGTTATTTTAGGCTGCCCAGGAAAATTACGGAGGAAGAAAGTCACTCCAACCAACCAACTAGAACACTAACCATGTAACCCCTGCTTTTAATTTACTCATTGTTATATAAAATTGTTATGACACATTTTAAATGAATAACCAATGGGGGCATTCATTAATGATACTTTAATACATAAATTTTTGTTTGAAGAGATTAATTTACTAATAATTTCCTCGAGTTAAAAGAGAAAGTAACTGTTTGGTAAAGATTCCAAGAACCCAAGGAAAAAGAGGTTGAGACAGTTCTGGAAGTTACCTTTCCAAAAGGATTTGGAGGAAAATCCTAAGTGGGAAAGGGGTTCTATGTAGAAGGTGGTGGGGGTTAAGCAACAGATGGTTGCTCTGAACTGTCCAGAGCTGGTGTGTGAACCAATGGAACTCAGGAATTACCCTAGAGAAGTGAAGACTAGATTTAATCCTGAGGTCTAACTTCTTGTCTCAAGAAAATACCTCAGCCCTGGTGCGGAGCAAGGGGGGGAGTAGAGGACGTAATCACCTCGCTCAAGGTTGGGAGGACCGACAGTTACTGGAAAATAAGCCTCTGAAATAGGTATTTAAGTGTCTTGAGTACGCTGTTTAATACTGTTAACAGTTGAAGTAAATTTTAGTCAAACATTTGCATCTAAATTACATAAATGAATGCTAGTTAAACATTTGTATTTAAAGTACAAAAATGAATGCTAGTTTAACATTTGCGTTTAAAGTACTGAGAAGAAATGCTAGGATAACAACGCATTAAAATTTCAGAAATGAACGCTAGATTTACATTACCATTATATTATGGAATAGATAGCGGTAAATAATAATCATGCATTATATGCTAAGACGGAAAATCTACAGTTTGAATACTGAATAGAAACTAAATTAGATTTTGTTGTGAAACCAGCTCCAAAAATAGAAGAAAAGAGATATCAACGCCTTAGAAATAAGCCACTTCGAGGGGCAACCTCCAATACATTACATAAATGAACAATTCTTGGATGATACAAATGAAAAAACCTCCTTTCCATATATAGGAGTCCATGGGGCCATAATGTAATCCTAGTGGGGCCACAATGTAATCCTAGCCGACCTAACAATAATAATTTAAGGGCACAATAATAACAATATGGGGGTTACATGGGTACAACAATAACAATAAGGGGGTCTACACTAACATAATAATGGACTACACTAGTAATATAGGGACCTAACAGATTTTATTCTCTGTTATGAATATTTAAAGTAATGCCATTGTAAATATATATAGCAGCACTACAAGGAACAACATAGCGAGTTAGGACAAACTGGTAGATACAACTCCTGATGACACAGAATCCGAATTCACAACCGTATTTAGCATATCTGATGGTACATAAAGAAATTTGAATTTAAAGAGTAGAAAACTTAAGTTCTACGGGAGTTATTCCGGAAGGCCGTGGGTTTAGAACCAGGACCCAGGACTAGGGTCGAGGTTCCGGTACCAATCTGCCAGTTGCCGGAGTATAAGAGAAGGCATAGTAGGAAAGAACATATAAACCAATAAGTTCAAACTAATAAAATTAGTCTATCAAACCGACTGTTCAAAAGAGATTGTTTAGAGAACTATCACATAACTAGCCTTTATCTCGCAAGCAATTAATAAAACTGCATGGAAATTAAACAACATAAAATATCCAAAGAATGAACTGAGCAAACCCTCATGAAAGCGAACCTGTAAACTGGAACAAAAATTACTACTGCATGTATTAAGGGCAAAATGATGGAAACGATTCAGTGAAAAGCTAACTAAAGATTAACGAATGGGTAAATCATAGAGTCGAAAAGCATCAGTTATTTAAATTAACAGAAACGAAGTTCTGGCACACATAGCTTTAAATAGTTTGGAGTTCTATAACAATCCCAAGTATTACAAATATGGAAAAGAGGGCAGAGCCCAGATATAAAATACAATTAAATATTCCAAAACAGAGCTGCTAGGCTATGGCTGGGCCTGAATCGTCCATGAAAATGAAAACCCCTTCCCTGCAAGAGACAAAGGGGAATAATAATGGTTAATGTTAAGATAATACCATGGTTGGTCTGGTCTGGGTATTTCCGGGGAAGAACGGAGAACGGAGCATACTAGTGACTGAGGGAGAGGAAAAGTCAACTAATTCTGAAGTTCCATACACTTCTGGTTTCTCGAGAGTGTGTCAACATATAAAACACATAGTTATAAAACTAAAGAGATAAGCCTTCAAAACCGTGGAGAAAAGATATGAATAAAACTATAAACATAATAACACACAAAAAGCGACAACTCCACTTACCAGCAGAGCCGAGGAGATCGAGGGTTGTGCTGGAGCTAACACCGAAGCCTACCTGTGTAATGGAACCCGACTTGGAGAAGTCGAGAGAAAACTGAGAAGGAGGGCAGAGGACCATGCATACGCCTGCGTCGATGACCTATGTGACAAGATAATGCAGAGAAATCAAAACCTTATACCCAAGCAACAGATTCAAAGGAAAAACAAGAATTACCACCCTAAGGTATCATAGAACCATACCTCCATTATAACTAATATTGAATAGCGAACTCTCTCATCAGCGACACCTTGATAAAGGAAGAGCAACGTAAGGGTTAAGCCCATGAAACCATCAACTTGAAGAGCCGAGCTCCAGACCACAGTGGTAGAGGAAATGACTCTTTGGCGGGAGGTTCGGGGTGGGTAGTTACCCTAACCCTCCTCCTCTGCCAAATCCACCGTCGATTACACAAGGAAGGGATTGGATGATCCAGAGTTTGCTAGAAAACAATGCTTGAGTAGGTGAAGGCCATCGCATTCACCCAGAGATGTGGTAATAAATTCTGATGTAAAGATCCTTTATTATGTTTAAGTCACAATCATACAACTCTTGAAAAGACAATTGGTAGGGATTCCTGTCCTGGAATTAACATGAGATTTATCCAAAGTTTTCACCTTACAAAAAAAACGTAAGCCGTTATGACATGTTATATATATATTTTTATTCGGTAATGTGGTAATGGAACGATTATAGAGTTTATTATGAGCGGGTTTAGACATAGTTGCCTATACGAGTATATTCACAAACTAGTTTATTTTTAATTTTTAATTTGTGTAATGTAAATAATGTGATAGTTGTTACAAACCAATACTCCTTATCGAGTAGTGTTAGTTTCCTTTTCTAGAATATTAGTAAACAAAAACCTCTCCAGGTTCATCAAAATACTTCTAGACTTTTCCAGTCAAGTCTAAGGATTCACAGACTATCCAGTGGACTTTTAGAATTTTCTAGTCAAGTTTAATGATTCAGAATATCTGGTTTGTTTTAGGAATTCCATTGGTTATCCACCAGCTCAAGAATACATAAATATCAACATCTTGTCCTAATTTCATTGGTTACCCACCAGCTCAAGTATACCTAACTAGCACCTTCCTACCCTTCCTCAACAAAGTCTGTATTAGGAATTCCATTGGTTACCCGCCAGCTCAAAAATACATAACTAGCAACCTCTTGTTCTAATTCCATTGGTTACCCACTAGCTCAAGAATACCTAACTAGCACCGTCCTGCCCTTCCTCAACAAAGTCTTGTTCAAGGAAGAAAATACTTTCCAATCTCTCCTCAGATGCCTCAGGTGATTTTCTCTCATCCCCCCTTTGCTTATGTTTTCCAACTGAGATGCTTTATCTCTAAGGGTGGAAGTAACTGTCCCCTAATTGTTTGGTAAAGGAAATTTTCACTTAATGACTTTTCCCATAAATTTCCTGGTTGACCATAACTAACTTTTAAATAAAAATAAAAATAACTTTAAACATAAATTTTCCAAGAGGGTTCTACGCAACCCATAATTTACTTTAGTAAAAGTAAGTTAAAAGTAAAAGTAAATTAATTACTTACTTTTCATTGAGGGGTGTTCCACAAAGTATAAATAATAATAATAATAATAATCTAATTTTAAGGTCATGACCAAGCCAGACATCAAATTGGTGTATGAGACCCCCTTGTTTGTGGGGCAAGGGACACAAACAAGGGACCCATCTCTGCCCAGTGATTTGATTGCTAAGTCTACAAAGGCATACATACTCTACCCCCTCTCGTTTTGAACCCGTGATAGGTTCAAATTCAAAGAGGATTAATATATATATACCTTTATAAACTTTAAATGAAAAAATTTCATATACCAATGTAATATATAATTTGCCATAATCTTAAAATTAAATTATTATTATTATTATTATCATGCTTTTTCAAAAAGATTAAAAATAGATAAGTAACAAAATTAATTTTAAGAAATATCAAACTATTACATTTATGAATTTGGGGTTGATTTTTTCTTATGTTTTTTTGTTTATGTTTCACTTTTAGCTGGCATGTGTATTAACTGTATGCAATTTTTTACCTTCATCACTTACGTGGTGAAGTGTTTATTACGTGTTTGGATTTGAGATTATTCCAATTCTAATAAGTTCCTCCATGATAAATTCATCTTTATTATTTATAACATTCATTTATATATAAGCAAATTTTATTTAGCAAAATGATCCATTTTACAATAAGATGTGTAATTTTACAAATGGAGATGAAAAGCTAGACAATGACTAACCTAACTAATTTAAAAAAGGGACACCTTCTGTGTAAATATACAAATGTCAAATGGAGATTAAAACGGTAGACAAATTCTAACATGACCAATTTAAAAAAAAACATCTTTTATGTAAAGATATAAATTAAAAAAAATAAAATAAATTACAATAAATTGAAATTTAAGAGAGCCTTTTTTTAATAGAGAGTAAAAAACACTTTTTTGCATTGATATTTACAAAAACAGTACATATTCTGAGATTTTCCATAAATTCCACAAGGATGTTTCAAAATTTTCAGCAAATAAAAAATATTCAGTGTTTATTGGGTACCCCATGGCCATTAGATGATCAATAATATATTTTGATAAATAGTTATTGTATTTAAAATTTAAAATTATGATTTAAAATAAATTTTATTTAATTAAAATTTTATTTTATTTAAATTTGAAAAAAAGAGTTAAAAATTCAAAGCTAAAACTTACTACTAATTAATAAATTAATATCTATACTGATTAATGAATAGCTAGTGATTCGAGCCACAATTAAATTTTCTCGCCTGATAAAGTCCAAGAATAAAGAAAACCATTGAGATGGACTTTTGAGTTTTCTGATCAGGTCAAGAAACCGCGTATGATGTGATGGATGAACCCAATCTTATGTTGAATTGAATTCTTTTGAAATATATTTATAAAAAAACAGAAGAAGATATTACTACTAAGTGACTTTATTATATAACTATTCCATTATGATTTAAATATGGAAAACGAGCATTGACTTAAACTTTTGGATTTTTTTTGACACGGTTATAAAGTTATCGCGTATACTCTGACAGATAACCATTCAGAATACTGTAAGGCGGCCGCCGGCGGGGGAGAGCAAATTAATTATTATCCCATTAAGAAAATAGAATTCGAAAGAAAGCAGGAAGCCTGTTCCGTCACATCACGATGATGATGCAGTTTCATGGAAACACAACTTAGTGATATAAGATCAGAGACCAAATTATAATGGTGTGGCAGAGAGAAGTGCAGGTGTGAGATTAGCATTATAGATTGCAGATAACCATGACGGTTTCACTTACAGCTTATTACCATGAAAACAAAGCGATTATTATAGCCTGTTACATGTTAACAATGACAGCAAGCGTTATCGTATCATGGATCCTCTACAGCGGTCGCCACATTCTTCTCATTTTGCCCTTTCTCATCACGCTTATGTTAATGGCGTGCCTGGTAGTTTTGATCTATTTTTTCGTTTTGTATCGATTTAGTAGAGGTCGCCCAACATCTGCTTTCAAAGCGCAGGAGACTCGAATTCAAAGAATTTGTTTCCCGTTGTTGAGGGTAACCAAAGAGGACTTGGTTGCAGCGACTACCAACTTCAGCCACCGGAAAATAATTGGAATGGGTCGCTTCGGAATGGTTTACAGAGGAATTCTCTCCAACGGCCAAGTTGTCGCTATCAAAAGGATAAAATCCTCTCCACTTGCCACGGATCATTTTGCACATTTTAGGGCAGCTTCGCCATAGAAATCTCTTAAAATTTTTGGGGTATTTGAACAATGGCCAAGAGATGATACTTCTCTCCAAATTCATGCCCAATTTGAGCTTACACATTCTACTGCACGGTCCACAGGATTGCCGATTGAATTGGAGACAAAGACTGAACATAGCCGTGGGGGTAGCCTTTGGGTTGGAGTACCTTCATCATGGCCTCAGGAATCCAATTGTTCACGGCGATCTGAAGCCGGCCAACATACTTCTTGACGAGAATTTGGAAGCCCATATTGCTGACTTCGGTCTCGCCCAAGTTTTAAGCAACAATCAGCGCACCCAGATCAGCCCGCTTAACGAGACTCCGCTTACGTTTACTGTTGGTTACACAGCTCCAGGTATAGATACAATTATTGATTTGTCAGAATTTCATAGAGTAGAAAAGATTAATTTAATTTATATATATCGTGAGATCCGGAGGTCAGAGTAAAAGTTACAATAATCAATAATTTCCTTTTGAAATTCTCACTGCAGCTGCCATTTCTGTCCATGTTTCAAGCTATAAAGAGGCCAATTTCAAGAAGTAAACTTCATGAGTTCATTGTTATTGAATGCTTCTTCTATTGCTTTAATTGGGAAACTGAATTTTGTATACATCATCAGATCCAGATGCCAGAGTAAAAATTACAATAATCAATTATTTCCTTTTGAAATTCTTCACTGCAGCTTGCATTTTTGTTCATGTTTCAAGCTATAAATAGGCCAATCTCAAGAAGTAAACTTCATGATTGCATTGTTATTGAATGCTTTTCTATTGCTTTAATTGGGAAACTGAATCACACTTCATTCTTCATTTTTGTAAATTTAATTCTCTTAAATTTCCCCATGTTTCTAAATCAATAGAAAATTATCATCAACATACAGAATTTCATTTCCTCTCTCTTTTTTTTTTCAATGGTTTTTTCACCAAATTTCCAATAATCTCCTGTTTTTAACTCTCTAATTCTGAAATTATACCCAATTTTATATATCTTTTAATACTTTATTTGAATGCCAATCTATAGATTTCTGTTTGCATTACCTGGTAAGGTAAGAGGTTTGCAGACACTACACTTTACACCTGGTTATATCTATATATATATATATTTCTGTGTTTGAATTTTTTAACTTTCTCAAAATTTTTGTTCTTAGATTTTTGTGAACTATATAGATAATAAAATGTATTTTACATTAATTACATAATGAAAATTTTCTAACCATTTAATGTGATTTATAAACCACAAAAGATAAAACACATTAAACATTAAATGATTTGAAAATTCTTATTGATGTGATTAATTCTAATTCTTATTGATGTGATTAATTCTAAAGAAATTTGATAATCAATTTCATAAGCAAATCCAAAATACTGGTGTCCGACTCTAAACGCTATTTTCTTGCTTGTTTACAGTTTTATATGCTTACAATACTATGTGTAGTTTGTTTTATATGCTCAACTTTGGCTGTTTTGGTAATCAGAGAAAGCTTTTGTGGGCGTGAAAACTTCTCCAAAAGCTGACGTATACAGTTACGGGATATTGCTGCTGGAGCTTATAAGCGGGTTAAAGCCAACCAGCTCAATTTTAATTGAAATGGGAGTTACAATTTCTCAGTGGGCCACAATTGCAGTGTCAGAAAATAATTGCATTGAGCTTATGGATAGCTGCTTGAGAAGCAATCCAGAATTTCATAACGAAATCCAAAGAGTTGTGGAAATAGGAATTCACTGTACACATGAAAGTCCACAGATGAGGCCAGCGATGAAGGATGTAGTTAAAAAGTTGGATGAGGTAATGGGACAAAGGGAGTGGAATATACCGCTTTACGTTCTTGCAGACCAAGAATTGCAAATGAAGGAATCTCCTCTTACGGATTCTCAGCTCACTAGTGCAGACTGATCATGTTCTTCCTCATTTTTGTGAACAGGCTACTTCATCTAATGTAAATATTAATATGATTTGCAACAATAAACCTTACATGCATTACTGATGTTCTCAAGTTTGGGAATAGGCTAGTTCATCTAGTAAATATTCCTGTAAATATCTATCTGATCTGCAGCATAAAAAATAGGCTAGTTCATCTAGTAAATATTCATGAATTAAATGTGATGAATTTTCAATGTTTTGGATTTTTTAATTGTAATTTGTTTGAGGTTAGAAAGAGCTTATTTGATTATGTTAAAATGTTAGTTAACTTGGATATTTTAGTCATATGATAATAATAAATTTATTAATTGAGCTTTTCAAATTAATTTTTTATTTATTTATGGTATTGTTGTTATAAATTTTCTCTAACATTATATCTTAATATTTTGTACAAGTTGTGATAAATCTCTTTCAGAGTAGACACCCTCACTCAAATGACGTCACAGCTTAAGTAATTTATCCAATTACTTACTCCCTTTGGAATAAAAAACAAATTATACATAAATAAATACAAATAAATACAGCATAATTTGTTTTCCTATCTACTAGATTTAATTATTGATAGAAGAAGAAGCATCCCTACCCTAAACCCTGCATTTGTTTGTTTATGAAACCTATTACCAATTCACAGTGATTTTGGTAAAAGAATAAAAATTAAAACAAATTGTATTGGACGAATAATACAAAATTTACCCAAGCTAAATGTGCAGCCAATTTACAGCTTGACACAATTCTAACGATGGGGAGATATGAGTTCATATTTCTCAGCGCAGTGATTGGTTACCAAGCGCAAACAGTAAGCAGTGATTGTTTACCCATTCGATTCCAAGGAATTCCAGTTCGATCGAAGACAGACAGCTGCGAAAATAATGGAAAGCTACAGCGGGCCACAGGCGAAAATAATGAAAACCTGCACCACGCCATAGGCGGAGGTCTGAGGCAAGTGCTGCGAAACCCCCTCAAAACGCTTTTTATAATATAATGATCCATCCAATTATAGTGTTCAGAGAATTCATTTGGCGAAGCGTTCGATGTTGAAATCTCAAGGTCCAAGCTCCAAAAAAATATCCTCCTTTCAATTATGTTTAACTATTTTATAATGATAGTTTTTTTAATAAAATGCAACTTCAAAACATTGACCTGTGACTATATATTCTTGACATACATGTTTTTATTAATGATGTTAAAAACATACGTTGGCACTAGTTAGAGATTCCAGGTTGGAAATACATATCTGATGGAATATTTATATTCTTAATATTTGTGGAAGGTTTTTTATTTTAAGATTTGTTGATATTTTTTATAATTGAGGGTTTGGATTGTTTTTCAAGAGAATATTTCATAAATGTCACTTGCACCCACGTTATTTGGAAGACAAATCCTAAGCTAATTTTTTTTAACAATATAAATGAAATATATCATCAATTTAACACTAGATATGTTAATACATTATATCAAAAGAAATTAAATAATTAATAAAAACAAATGGAATAAATAATAATAAAAATAAAATAAAATAAAATAATAAATAGAAAATAAATAATAATAATAATAAATAAAAATATATTAATTTGATTTGAATTTATTTTATATTTAAATTTCTAACTATATTGTAATATAATCATACAAATATTATTTATAAACAAAAGAATTTATTATTATCTTTCCAAATGCATTGACAAAATTTGATTAGATGTGATTATGACTAAAAGATTTTTTATATAAATTCTATGGATTACAGAAGTCAAATTCCTAATAAGAAAAATAACTATCAATAAAAAATGGAATAAAACTCTCACAATATATATATATATTTTTAAAAATGCTAAATTACATATATTTTTACATTAATTTTTTTTGATATTTTTAATTATTTCTACCATCATTAATTAACCATGAAACTCTCTTCAAATATACATAAACATATTCACTACAACATATAAGCTTAAAAATATATCACTACTCTATGTACATAAACAACATAAATATATTCACTACTACATGCAAGCTTATAAATATATCACTACTCTATGTTAGCTCTTAGAAAATCACTATCCTATTGTCTTTTAATGTAGGAAGGAGAAATCCAATTAGTAATTGGTTTTAGATTTTTTTATTTTATTTTTTATTTTTAAAATTTTAGCAGGGCCTTTCTAATTTTTATTATAAGAAAAGAGTAGGTTTCTACATATAAAAACGTGGTGGCCTCAACCTGGCCGAAGGAGACCAGGTCTTTTGGCCACCTTAAAGAGTTAAAATCCATCCAATATTGAAACAAATTGAGCATTCTACTATCAACGATGTCTAGTTTACTATCTCTAACATACTCTAATTGCAAATAGTAAATGCTATCCGCAAAATACATATAACAAAACCAAAGGAAATAATGTGTCAATCATCTAAAGATTCTATTGGAGCCGGATCTTTTATGTTTGAGCCGAGCATATCCACCTATTGCATGGATTGCAGCTGACGATCTATACGACCAAGACAAACTGTTCCATGTTGCTGGGATACCCGGATTTCTTGAATCTCCCTTTTAATGTCTTGCAGAGCAGAAACAACTTTTGGGTCACCTCCAATTTCTTGTATACTCACAAGAGCCTTAGCTAGAACATATTTTATTGTCTAGTAAGTGTGAATTGACTGGTGAAAAAGAGACATTCTTCCTCTAGTATTGCGAGGGTCTTTAATGAAATCCAATGCTTCCTCCTGGATTTCGCCTTCCTCTTTGGTGTTGCAGTCTCTTTCCCAATCGGAAATCAGATTCTTAACCCGTGGAGGATTACCTACAGAGTATGCATTGAAGAGGTTTTCCATGACCTATTTCTTTGATTTTCTTCCTCTCTTACTAGGTCCCACAATAGACTTAGTTTGCTTCTGTTTCCCCTTTCCCTTGTCCTTTTTTTTAGTCGTTTTAACCATATTTGTATGCAAGAGAAACCAACAATGTGTCCTCTAATAATGCTATAGCAATTTCTTGGCCAGTAATTGAGAAACACCTGTATATGCTTTATAGAGGCCTGTGTACCGTAACAGAGAGCCAATAATTGTTTTGTACAAGCAACAATGAAAATGACGCACAATAGTGCACGTTACCTCCTGGCAATAAATAAAGTAAAAGCCGTCCACATTCTCCCTTCTGAGGGTGATGAAATTACAAGCATTATTCTGATGAGGGTGTAAATGCATGGCAAGACCAAGGAAAATTTTAAGAAACCCCCAAATTTATATGTATAATAAATGGGCAAATCCCCATGGTATATAGAAAAATGTATAGGCTATTTTTTCATTAATATAATATACATATATAAATTTTTGGCGAATCTTTCACTAAATTATAAAATTTTCTTAAATATTGGCGAATTTTTCACTAGGTTATAAAGTATTGAAATTATTGGTTAATCTTCTACAAAATTAGAAAACATTGTAAAATATTAGTGATTCGTTACCAATGTATAGAAACATATGTAATAATAAGAAAAATATTTATTTAAAAACTATGATATACAATTTTCCATGTTTTGGAAAAGAAAAATCACGGGTAATGTTGCTCTAGGTTCTTGTTATACACTATTGAAAATCTTTTTGCATGTTTTTATTATGTTTTACCACAAATGTCTTATCACATCCCAAGGGAAAATTAATTGGAAAGGCACCCCCAAAGGCATGTGATGTTGAACCAAATATATTCTTTTGCTCAAAGTTGGTCTTTACGCATCTAGATAACCCTGCCATATTCTATTAATTCATATTCTATAGGCTTCACATGAAAATAAGTTCTATGAATAGCTATATCAAATTCATGAATATTTACATAAAATTCTTTTGTTTTCTTATACATCACTTTTCTAAAAGGTATATATACTTCTCTAATTCCTCAAGTTCAAATAAGCCAACAACTTTAAAATATGGTGTTTCATCATAATATGTAGGTTTTTCACCTACTTTTGGATCATAACTATTGTAGTTGTTGTTGCAATTTATTCTACAGTTAACAACTCTAATATTGTTGACTTGGTAAAAAATTATTTGAAATTGCACAAATAAAAAATGAGAATGAATGGAAGATGAATATGCATTGAAACTTAATTTCCTACATGATGAAAAAAATGTAATAATACAAACTCATTAAAAATCTACAATGGGTGGGTTAAAAAATCTAACACAAATAAAAAAAAATAGTCTATGCATGTTCATTAATTGGAATAATATGTCACAAAACAATGATCATCAAGGGGCTTTTCACTTCAAGAATAGTACTACACTAAACAATCTATCATTCTCAACTAATTACATGTGATGTTTTTTTGTATTGTTATCAAAGTATAATTGTATTAGATGAATGTCTTTCTCATGATAATATGAATTCTATGATGAACACATAGGATCCTAGTGCATAGACCATTTTTTTCTTCACTTAACTAAGAAGAGCTCATTTTCCTTTCTTAACAAACAATAAGTATTTTTAAAGAAAATATAAAATAAAATAGTAGATTATAAAAGGTGAATATTCTTTTGTGACACAATAACGTGAGAGGAAATAAAAATAAAAATAAATAAAAACATATATTTTGATAATCAAATATATAAAGAAAATAATAATAATTATGGAAAACATATTGAATGCCTAGATAATAAGTGAAGTCATATATTAATCCTAATACTATATCATTCTCAAATGAACATGATAAAAAAACAAACAAAATACATTTTTACTCAACAAAGGTCTTTAACTTTAACCGAACCCCTTAAATCAATAAAATAAGATGAAACAAATCACGCCTTAACAAAGGGATCAATTAAACATCAAATAAAAACTAGAGGAATTTAAGAGATCATAATTTTTAACCAAAATAAACCTAAAATTTTCAAACTTGGAAAAATGATCCAAATGCAGCAAACAAACAAAGCATTAAGAGTGACCAAGATACTAGAGCTACAAAAAAAAAAAAACTCATTTAATTGAAATGAACCCATTCTTTCTTAGTAAAAGCCTTGTTAAAGTACTTATTTATCCTTTAATACAAGGACACTACCTATGTCAAAATATAGATCCTCAACTCATAAAATTATTTCTTCATTTTCTATCACATGCAAGAAATTGATAAAGTAATAGTTAATTATCAAGACACCAAATTTTTTTTTTTTTTCTAAGTAAGTCTATTTCTATTTATGTAACATAAAAATACATAGAGGCATAGGCCTCAGCAGTGCAGGCCCAAGTACCGGGCACGAGTGAACAAAAAACATGAAACTGGACTGCCCATATTTGGGAAACCAGTCCCTGAAAGAGGTTTTTTTGCCACCCACGCAGGGAAAACTAGCAATATAGTTAAAAGACATATATCCTTGTTCATTTAAAAAAAAACATTACTATTCAAAAAAAAACAAAAAGGGATCCAAATGAATTAGGACCCAAGACCATAGACTAGCAAAAACCAAAGTGTTTACTTGTCATTTGCAGGAGAGGGTGGTTCCTCCACGATTAAGCACATGTAATCTTCACTGCTTCCAGTTTCTGCACCATCTTTTGCACAGGTGGGAACGTCAGTGCAAATGGCTTCGTTAGCGTTGGCATCTTCATGATCATCCCCAGGCCATTTTCCAGTGATGTCGTCCCTGTGACCACCTTTGCATCTGGGAACCCCTTTCTCAGTGCCAATAGAAGCGCCATGATTCTATAGATTGGGGGTGTCGAGGACATTAGAGCGGACAACTTCCTCTCGAAAAGAGACTGTAATGAAGGTGTTGATGTGAGGTATATCCATTGTGCAGGCGTAATGAAACTCCGCAAAGTGAGTGGTTTGGTGGAGGACAACCTGCGAGGGAGGAGTGGAAGTGACTGTGGCAACAGGAGTAGAGGCTGGTTGCGATGGAGAAGAGGTATGAGGAAATGGAGAGCTGAATTGCAGATGCATCTGACCAGCAGCCTGGTCTCTGCCTCGCCCGCTTCGAGTTGCAGGGTAGCGACCATGGGCATACCCCATAGAAGAGGAGGAAGTATCAGAGTTTGAAGAAGGTGGCATGTGAATGGATCTGCCACGGCTGCTGCCGTGGCGATAGTGCATTCGATGCCTTAAGCGAGGCATAGTAGCACTGGAACGAGAACGAGAATAGTGATGCTTAGGCTTAGGTGGGGAGATAGAATAAGGAGGCCAAGAAGTCGAGGTCAAATGCATGCGACAATGCAGACTCTGAGAAAAGTGTGCTCCAGGAGTAATCTCAATATAGCCAAGAAGGGTGCAACGCCTCCTGGTATGTGTTCGGGAGCTCGGCTCCGAGCTACCAAACGGGCATTTGCAGCCCTGCAAAATAGGAGAGGAGCAATTGGGTTGCAAAAAACCAGATTGAAACGGAGAAGAAGACCTGCTTGGCGGGTTCATCTTGTAACAATGGAGCGAGCATTGGTGGGAGTGCAGAGTTAATGAACGAATGCGTTTGTAGCTGGAAAAATTTATGTTCATATGTATGAGCTCGTGGGTGGCCATATGGCTAGTCCACGTGCCATGCTCTGGTCGCCACCAAGAACCGTCCTTCCAAACCTTGTTAATGTGCACCTGCATCTGGGAATATTGTGTCTTTGTGAACTAGAATGATGCATTCTTGTTTGAGAGAATTATCATGGAGAATATCGAGGGATCCATGGTTGAGAGTGTGCTCACTATCCACCCATATATTTTCCAAGAAATTTACGACTTTGTTGCCATCTCTTTTGATATGAATGAAGGAGATGGCTCTGTGGATCTTTAACCAGCTGTCAATCAATTCTAAACGGGCTGCAAGTCTCCAGCTGGTTGCTACTTTAGAAGCCGGAGTTCCCCAAAGAATTTGATTGGCCATATTGATGAGTATTTGTGAATCTCCTTCAATGACAATGGGAAAGTAGTTGTATTTTTGAGCTAAACAGAGCCCTTGCCACAAACCTTCCAATTCAGTGGAGTTGTTGGTATCCCAGCCAATTGATCCATAGAAGATTAGTAATGGAGTGCCACTGGAATCCCTGAAGATACCTCCATATCCTGCTTCTCCCGGATTACCCTTTGAAGCTCCATCAAAATTCATTTTGTTCAGTCCCATGGAGGGGGGAGACCATTGTTTTGGGATGTCCGGGGTTTTTTTTGTAGTGTTTTACTAGTTGGAGTATGAGTGATCTGGAGTTTCCAATTCTCCCATATGGACTATTCCAAGGGCTGAGTGGGGAGATCTTCTTCCTGCCAAATATGGAGAGCTAGGGATTCTTGGAGATTGTTACAAAAGTTGGTCCATATAATTTCCAAAGGTGTGCTTTGGTTCTTAAAAATTCTCTTATTTCGTTCCTTCCAAACTGTCCATAAGAGAAGTCCCAGAAGAAAGCACCAAATCATATTAAGCAAAGTGCTGTTGTATGGGGTCAGTGGCCAGTTGCAAATGGTGTTTATTATGTCCCCTGAGATTCTGCCTTGTCTTTTACATCGGAAGCTGAGGTTTTCGCATAGTTTGTTTGCTAATGTGCATGAATCCATGAGATGCTGAATGGTTTCATCATTTTTATTACAATTGGGACAACGAGATGGCCCAATGAAGCCCCTTTTGATTAGATTGTCCCAAGTGAGGATTATTTTGTGGCAAAGGAGCCATAAAAAGTAGAGACTTTAGGCCATATTCCTGGATACCATAAGTGATTCCAAATTGAGTCTGGTGGGGTTGGAGATGGGTTCATCAATGTATAAGCCTCTTTGGTGGTGAACATTCCTTTTGTAGTGTATCCCCTTCTGAGAGTATCCTGTTCCTCTGAGTATCTGATCTTCCTGTAATTGAGTTTTGTGTTAAGGGCTCCGTGTGTGTCCTCCTACTCTTGGTGAGCGATTTGTGCAGTTTGCTTCCATTGCCTATATCCACAATTGATTGAAGGGGTCCATTGTTGTTTAACCTTTTCTTCCAAATTAATAAGCAGATCTTCCATAATTTGAGGTCTGAGAATATCGACTAGTTTGGGTTTCTGTTGCCATGAGTCGACCCAGAATCTAGCCGTGCCCCCATTTCGTATTTCCCAAAAACTATGCTGCTGTATCAAATCACTATGCTGTTTGGCCGCATTCTAGATTAGTGAACCCATTGCTTCTGGTGAAATTCTTATAAGGTCTTCTATCGGTCGATTGTTAGCATATTTAGCTGTTCAGAGTTTGGCCCATGGTGTATGTGGAGCAGAAATCCATTTCCACCATATCCTTGCTCCCATTACTGCATTGTTGTGAGTCGGATCTCGTAGGCCAAGACCTCCTGCCTTCTTGGGGGTACACACAATTGTCCATTTAACTAGTGCCCATTTGCGATTCTGCCTTGAGGATCCCCAAATAAAATTGCGCTGCAAAGTTTTGATCTATTTGAGCACCCATTTCGGAACTTCCAGAACCGAGAATAGGTACAACGACATTGATTGAAGGACAGATTTGATAAGTTAGTCTGCATGCCATGTTGAGGGCTCTATAGGTCCAAGAAGATAGGCGAGCGTCAAATTTTTCTAGAAGCATTTTCCATGAAGCATGTTTGATGGCGGAATCAATTAGAGGGGCACCTAGATATTTGGCAAGGAGAGACGCTATAGAAAAACCCAAAATGTTAGAAATATTGACTTGAGTGGGGGCTGGGGTGTTAAAAAAGAAAATTTGAGATTTAGCAGCGTTTATGGAAGTGCCCGAGGCTTCCGAGAAAATATATAGAAGGGATTTGAATGAACGGGCCTCTTGAACAGAAGGGTGCCCAAACAGCATGTTTTCATCCACAAATTGTTGATGGGTGGTGGCAGGGGAACCATGGCTGGCAATGCCTCTAAGTTTCTAGGTAAGTAGAGCATTTTGAATGAGGTGACCAAGTCCTTCGGCCATGAGAACAAAAAGGAATGGAGATAGGGGATCTCCTTGACGTATGCCTCTAGAAGGTGAAAAAGGATGAGAGGGAATACCATTAACCAAAATTGAGAAGAAGGTGGAGGAAATAAGATTCATAACCCATCTCACCCAAGTTTGATTAAAACCAAAAGCTGCCAGCATCTGTTGAATGTAATTCCAGCTTAACTTATCAAAAGATTTTGAAAGGTCAATTTTTAAGAGTATACCTGCCTTTTTGTTGTGTTTAAGGGAATGGATGATTTCATGCATTAGGATGATGTCATCAAGGATTTGATGTCCTTCCACATATCCAGTTTGTTCAGGCAAGATCAGTAGAGGAAGCAGAGGCTTGAGTCTGTTGGCAATAACCTTCGAGATCACCTTATAAATGACTTGCATAAAGAAATGGGACGAAATTTATCTGGTGTGTTAGAATGATCTTATTTAGGGATAAGAGCGATGAAAGTAGCATTTAGAGATGGGAGTAGCCAGTGCATTGATCTTGATTCTTCTACCAGTTGCTAGACATCCAATTTGATGATGTCCCAAAAATGATGAAAGAAGTTCGCAGTAAAGCCATCTGGTCCAGGGGCTTTACCATCTTTGAATCGAGCCATTTCCGTTTCCACCTCCTGAAGAGTGACTGGTCTTAGAAGAATTTGATTGTGATCCTCCATTATAATTTTGGGAATATGTTCTAGGATTTTATTGATGGCTGGTTGTCTACGGATTGGAGGCTCTTGATGAACATTTTTAAAGTGATCAAGAAGCTCTTTTTCTATGTCATCATGGTCTTCCAATTGTTCTCCCTGTTGATTCTTTAGCTGGGCGATTTGGTTTTGCATTCTTCGTTGTATAGTTGTACGATGAAAGAACTTGGTATTTATTTCTCCTTCTTTTAGCCATCTGATTCTAGATTTCTGCTTCCAAAGTATTTCTTCTTGTTTTCTTCTCTCGTCCAACTGATCATGAAGACTCTGTTCCTGAGCAGCTAGGGAATCAGTTCTTCCTTCAGTGATAATTTTCTGTTGGAGCTCAGCCATGTTGTATTCTAAATTTTTTTTCTCCCGAAAAATATTTCCAAATGTAGAGTGGTTCCAGTTTTTGATTTGTAATTTGAAATGTCAGAGCTGTTGTTGAAATTGGTACATTTTGGATCCTGCCGGCGGAATTTTTTTTTTCCAAGCTATGTTGACCATAGTTTTGAAGTTTGGGTGAGTGAGCCAAAACGCTTCAAATCTGAAGGGTCGCTTGGACACATTGCCTGGTCACTGCCACTGAAGAGAAATGGGCCAATGGTCCGATCCTGATATGGGCAGAATGGAAGTGAGAAGGTCTCCTCCTAAATGGATGGAATTATCTGAGATTAAAAAGCGATCAAGTTTGGACGCAATTTTTTGAGTTCCAGTTCTTTTTTTATTCCATGTATGCATGCCGTTGGTGAAAGGGAGATTAATGAGCCAGTTTCTTTGGATAAAATCCTTGAAATGAGTGCTTTCAGTCTCCAATCTAGTTCTCCCTCCAGTTTTTCTTCAAGATTGGTGATCATATTCAAATCCCCCCGATTATCCATAAAGGGTGGGTTCTATTGGAATTTAGAGCTTCCATTGTATCCATTCATGTTTGGGCACCCTTTATGGATGACCATGAATAAGCAAGGAATGATGAAGGATCATATGAGTTCCCACGAGACATCAAATGATCAATTAACATCAGGAATGATGGAGAAAACTATCCAAATATGAAAATTAATCATGCCAATATATATGAATTATAATGATTGGAGTAAGAATTCCTTTATGCATACTTTAGATATTCATTTATTTGTTTATGATTGAATGCATGTATGATAATGATACCTAGGTTGCATATGATGAATGAAGAATCTTTTGGTATGAAAAGGTTTTTATAATCCTTTTGATTCAACCATGAATTAGTATCTCATGATTAATTCACTTATAATGAGTCAATGGGTAACAAAATCATGTTATGAATTTGTATAACATATGATAGTGAATTCCAATAGAGCTAATGTGTGAGACCATATTGTTGATGGATATGGAAGGCTATAGTACTACACAAATGTCCACTTGTTTCCTTGCTTATATTGCCTTTGTAGACTATAACCTTTTGGAAAATTGTGAGGATCACCTATAAAGCATAGGATTCCTAAGGTAATATATAGTAGAGAAAGGAATTTCCTTGTAGTATGTTTGAGGTACATATGGGGGGTGACTAGATGATGTGTTGAGGTATTGGTTAGACCTTCCAATTGATGATGGTGGAATACCTGATATAAAAATGTAGGATCAAGCAACATGGATGGATTGAGTAGAGGTGATCATGAGTATCGACACATCGGTTTATTGGAATAAATACTTAGTTTCATCTTGTAATGGTAGGTATACTAAGTAACACATGTACATTGAAACATAGTTCCATTTAATTGAGTATGATTAACAACTAAAAATAATTCAATTATTAGTTTGTTAATATTATTCTGAGAACACCTCATGGATGGTAGTAAATATTGAAAGAAAGGATTATAGGCATAGATTATCAATTTTATTTGTTTGATTAAAAAATTTAGGTTGTAGGTGGAATGGTCTCAAATATGAAAATGAGTCTAATTTTGTAAGAAATATTAAAGGTACTACGCACCAAACACCATGAGAAAGAATCTCATACTTATGAAATTTATGAATTAGACTTGGAATATATATATGTGTGTGTGTGTGTGATACATGATAGATGATGGCTATTGAAGATCGAAAGCCTTGAAAGGTCATTGTTATATATATATATATATATATATATATATATATATATATAACAAATTTCATATCTGATTGAGAATATAGAGAAAAAAAGAAAAATCTTATTACATTATCTCATATATAAATATATGTATATTGATAATAATTTTTTTGGATTAATTATGAATATAAATATAAATAAATTATACTTTTATTTTATTTTTTTATAATTATATTTAAGTGGATATTATGAATCTCACTCAATGTGCTTATTAAATTATATTATCAAAATTACAATCAAATAATTTACTCAAATGAAAAAAACCTAATATCAACTTTAAAATAAGAAAAAAATGTTTTAAAACATTGCATGGTTATACAAATTTATAGAAAAAAGAATTAAAAAAATACGATAATTATCAAATTTAAAATAAGGAAAAAATGTTTTAAAACATTTCATGGGTTATACAAGTTGCTAGAAAAAAAGTAAAATAATTGAAAGAAAAGTACATTGAATAAATTGTATTTTTATTAGATACGCGATTTTCTTACCATATACCCTCATTAATTAAAGAATTTATCATGAGTCCAATTTCAGATTCTTAATGTTGCCCCAAAAAAAAAAAACATTTAAAATCGTTCACTTCCCACTCATATAGCTATTGAAACTTCTTTTATATATATATATATATATATATATATATATATATATATATATATATATATAGATATTGACAATATGATATAAGTCAATAGCAAGTTAATTTTGGTTGATTTGGGGTTTTTATTGTCTTTCAGTAAGGAAATATAAAGAAGAATGTCACCTCGTTCCTTCCCTCCGCTTCCCTCCACTTCCTTCCACCCATAGATGTCAAATCTCGAAGTTCGTCACAACAAAATTGGTCAGGCTTTCTTAATACTGGATCTCCACATATTAGAAGTTTAGAGTGAAGAAATGAGGCAAATGTATTGCCTCATTGGAGACCAACCCAAAAGCATAAGAAGCTTTTGGAAGAATCCAACCCAAAAGCATAAGAAGCTTCAGGAATAATTATGCGTAAAATGCATCTGTACTAACCCTACTCTAGATGAGGTCACATATATTGTGAGTTTACTCAAACCCTACAGAGATGTGGAAGAAAAGAGTGTTTTTTATTGATTTCAAAACACTCACTATAGCAAGAGACAGAAAGAACAAAAAATTTCCATGCAGGAGTCCTCTCAATATGAGAAGGAAATCACAGAGCTCTCTTTGGGGCCACCCTGCACCCCTTCAACCCCTGGTAAAATCTACATTGTTTTTTTTTATGTTTTTCAATAATTTTAACTATTTTCCTAAAAAATTCTTATTTTGTGGCATTGTTTGTGTTCAGCCCCAACCTGCAACATTATTTGCGAGACTTCGATGAATATAGCTACATTTTTATCTCAAGTAAATAGATTATCGATTCTCAATTTCTATGATTTGGATATTAATAGGGAAATATTTTGTTAAATGCATAAGAAAGCGATTAAAGTTGTTTTCAAATGGATTTGAGCATAACTCATTTCAGGTTTCGAAATGTTCTCTAAATTTTGATGGATATGCACAAAGTTAAATAGTTAACAATTAACTTTGTTCATATATATCGGATTACAAAAATATTGAGAAAACTACAATTAAAATGAAAAGCCAAGTCTAATAATTGGCTAGGCTAGTTCTTCTTTATTAGATTTCCAACCTATTCAAGAATTGCAATGAGCCTTCAGTGTTAAAATTTAAATACAATATTTTCTTTTGTTACATACTTTTCCTCTTCAACTACCAGATATTACATTTACATCCAAATTCCTTAGCTTTTATTATTTATTTCAAACATATATGCACATGAAATTTCCCCATTCAGCAACCAATTTTAAAAATTTTCAAATATGTTGTTCATATTCTAGTTTACAAAATTCTCAAATACGTTGTTCAAATTCTAATTTAAGTTACATTTTATTTAATGAGCAGGGACTAACAATTTCAACAGAATATGAAAAGAGGGGAGAATTGCTCGAATTGTTCCCTCTGCACCCAGATGGGAACCTAAGGCCACCAATGCTAAAAAGAAAGGGAGGTGATGGATAACTTACTCTTCGTAGTGCATATATTCAGATACAAGGAAGGTGGTAAAGACTTAGAGAATTAAAGCTATATCATTTTTTCCTTATTCAGTGAATCTTTAGTATGCGGCTATTTAAAGATTATGTATTATCATAGATCTCTTGTGTAACTAGATAACTACATTACTAAATTTATGCCTACGTTTGATTCTGTAATAACTTAGATCTCTTGTGTAACTGGACAACTTCGTTACTGAGTTTATGCCTACGTAGATTATGTATTATCTTAGATCTCTTGTGTAACTGGACAACTACGTTACTGAATTTATGCCTACGTTTGATTCTGTAATAACTTAGATCTCTTGTGTAACTGGACAACTTCGTTACTGAGTATTACATCTCTTGTGTAACTGGACAACTTCGTTACTGAGTTTATGCCTACGTTTGATCCTGAAGTAACTGGGAAGTTTTGTATGCAATATTGAAACATTTGTCGAGTAATTCTTTTAAATTTAAGAATGTGTCCATGTGAATGATAAGAATGTCGTTGGATTTGGAAGATTATTCCTTTAAAAGTCATGCTTGTTAATGTAATAACCTCTAAAATTATTAGTAACAACCTTTACGATGGTATTGGATGTTTTTTTATTGGAAGAAGAATGTGGGATTCCCTCCCATGTTGGTTATAAAATTAGGTAGAAGTGGCAAAAACCTCAAATAGGGTTAGTTTTTTGAAACTCAGTGTTCTTTTGTGATTGTATTATTTTGTTTTTTTTATAAGATTAAGGTTATGTGTTAAAAATATTATATATTTTCCTTACAAATTTTAGTGGAATTGGTTAAAATATTTTAATTTTTTTTTTCAATTTTTTTCAGATAACTTTATGTGTGGGATTGAGGTTATACTTTATTTGAATTCAAAGTAACCCGTGTGTTAATTAGAACTCATAAATTTTTTGTTTTTTGTTTTTATTATTATTTATGATAAAATCACTTTTTAGTTTTTGAGTAATTTTTTCGGAATTGTAGAATCTAGTTTTGTATGTATTTAAAGATACATTTCAAGAAATGAAAAATATTTAGAATTGTGTTTAGTAATTTTCATAAAAAAAATTACATATGTAGAATCATAATTTTCTTACTTTCTAAGGAAATGTTTTCATAATTTTCATAAAAATAAAAATATAAAATATAAAATAATTAGAGTTCATTTACTTACTTCTCAAAGAAAATGTTTTCATACTTAATTAAAAGAAACTAAGAATAAAGTAAAAAAAAATTAATAACACCACCTAGACTTATTTCGAAATTGTTAAGGTTTAAAATCTGTGGATTCAGGGGTTAAATTTAACGGGTCCTCCTACCCATCATAGAACTTTTTTATGATGATCTCATTTTTAAACAACCCTTCATATCACTTTTAGCATTTCCTTTGAGTTTCATCTAAGTTAAAAGTAAAAAAA